>OZ016505.1:27990994-28213494 GCA_963966595.1 Physocephala rufipes
TAGCCTCGAAAATTGGAAAGAGAGCATTAATAAAATTTTTCCTGTAAATAGAATGCAAGCTTTCTCTCTAAACCACTGATCATCATGAACAGGGGCAGAGTGCTACGACTTGTAATTCACGTGGGTGTACCATATAATTTCATACTACAATAACAAATATATTTAGCTTTTTATTCAATTTTTAACTATTTTTCATCATTTAGAACCGTTTTGGGGAAAATTATAGAAATTCTAAATAAGCTCAATAATATTCACCAGAATTGTGACGCTTACAATTTTACGCGACCTTTACAATCCAATGTGTACCAAATTCCAATTAAATTTATACAATTTTACAGTTATTGCAATTTATATGTATTAATGCGGAACCCAAATAAGAGCGTTTTCGGTTGCCATATTGCCATATTTCATCTGAAATTGACAGTGTTCGGTATCGACATTCACAATTTCGTTTGACGTTTTGTTTGTTTATTACGTGAAATATTCGACAACACTGGCAAACAATGGAAATTGCAAAAATTTTTCCTAACTCATAATATTTATTTGGATTCCATATTGTTCGCTTTCGATATTCCTTTTCTTGTGTTTTCTTTTGTCCGCATTCAACTATTTGAAATTTTCAAAAACAAATTTAAAATAAATACCAATTTAAATAATGTAAAAAATGCCAAAATAAGTCAGCGTTCCCAAACTAATAACAATTTAACACACATTTTAGTACAAAATCAGGGTTCATTTTTATTTTCTTGCCAATTTCGTTCTCAGTTTCATTGAAATTGAAGTATATCTATTCGCCATATTAATTTCGTTGGACACCCTTTTGTATGGTGAAGATGAATAAATATTCCAAATTTCAATCGAAATAGATATAAGCAACGAAATTACGTAATTTCGGCCTAGAGCGAACACAGTAGGAGCTGTTAATTTCCGTTTTCCTACAAAGTCACCACAGATTTTATTTTCAACTCCAATAAACCCAGCAGATTAATTAACCCAATAATAAAGTTGAATATTGAATTAAAAAATCACAGATCTCTTCAAACACCTAAATTATTTTTTCCGTATCTCTATTCGGACTTTTGACATTTTACCGTGTTCAAGAATTATTTAAAAAAGTTAATATAGAAAACGGAACATATTATTTGGTTGGATGTGTTTATCTGTGCTTTGATTTTTCTTGAAGGACAAATTCCTAATGTGTACATGGATTGGCCGTGTGAGTTTCTTCACGATTATACATTAATTTATGGTAGTCGCAGAAGCACAGAAGTAATAGTTGCAGAACAGCGAATCACATTTTTTTGATTGGTAAATCAAACAGGAAATGGGGTTCAGTTTACACCCCAATATTTACTGGTCAGAATTAGTGGCATTATTATGTTTTAATATTTTTATCCAACGCTATTTATTAAAGCAAGCACAAACAATCAGAAATCGCCTGTTTCTGGAGGTGTATTTACGTCCATTATTGGGTGGGTGAGCATATGAATTGTCTTCCGTGAGTAATGAAGATAGTTCATATTTTTTATCAGACAAGACACAATAAAAGAAAATGTTACACACACATACAGACATTTATTAATGAATTGCGATAGTGTATCTCGTCAAAACAGTGTTTAGCTATTTTACAATACTATATGTTATAATTGATCCGAACAACTTATAATTTTGAATATTTGACAATTGGAATGTGGAGAAGTAGCGGCTGTGCCGAAGACATGCCGCAAAAATTGGGCTAATTTCTTCGAGCGGATGACAAACCCAATTTCCATTGAAATTAATTATGGAGTTCGCTATGTTCACGTTTCAATCGGTTATCACAAAATATCTCCGTTCTCATTCCGGACAAAGATACTGTTGAGAAGTATATTGAAAAGTGAAACGTGAAAGGAGACATGAAAGGTGTTTGCTGAAAGTCAATTAGTACAAATTAGTTTACTAATTTTGTAATAAGATACTACTCTTAAATTCGATTTCACTGGCCGTTTACTTTTTACAATGCCTTTAGCGTAATTGGGTGGTCGCACAAGACAATTAACGCACTTTTCAAGAGACGAGCAAACAGTGCCTTCGCATTGATTCGCATCAACTTGCTGAATGAATTACTATAAAATTCACAAATGACTAAATGGTAACAGTGGGAAATACAAACCGCAAATCAAGAATGGCATAGGAATGACTATAAATCAAATTAATTCGCACTGCAAGCAATAGAAAAGGAATATGTAAACAAATTCGAGATACTTATAAATTTTAGGCGAAAGGAAATGATAAGTTTTTCTTCTGTTTTGCATACGCAAACATTTCAAACCCATATACGATGGTTAATTGTTTGTGCTTCTATGAAGCTGAAGGTTGTTTCAGTGCGTCCAAGAAGTACCAGCACGAAACAAATTAAAATACGCACTGCGCATGTCTTCTATGCATTCTATAATTGCTTTCATTGAAGGAATGTATTACATGTAGTATACAAATCAGCTGAAGGCATATGTGTGGTTTCTGTTAAGCTGTTCAGAATCAATTCATACATTTAGAAATAGAATGAAAATACGGTCTGATTCGATTCTGTTTACTTGCATATTTCGTACTTGCAAGATAAATTTCCCACAAAGCTTTTGGAACCTGTTGCAAGCGCAGCCTTTAAATAAAATTAACAAGTAAGAGTATTGAGCAGGGCATGGTGTATTAAAGCAGTAGCACAGCGTTATAATGTATTAGGCGGCTCACGCCGTATTAGATCTAAAGCAGTGTCTCACAATCTCGAAATCAATACCTTTTGAAATCCAATATTTTTTTTATCCAGACTGCTTTCTCTTAATGATTAATATGATGTTTCCTAAAAGCGGTTTGGGTTTTGGTTTAGGTTTTTGAACATGATAAACTGTTAAGTTTTTCCTAACATCATCTGATTTTATTTTGAAAAACAGCTGTACCGTGTTTACAAATTCTAATTGAAAAAATCAACTAATTTTGCCTAAAACCACTGAAAAACGTTTTCATGAAACACCGTGTTACATTAATAATGTTTAATAATAAATGCGTAAAATATATAAGCGATGTTTTCAAGAAATTGGTTTGAATAAATAACAATTCTTACTAGTAATAATAACGAATTTTTTCGCAACTAGGTGAACGATTTTTCCCTAAGAGTGGCATTCCAAAACATAATTCCTTCCATGTAAAAACGCCACGCATGGGTACCCAATATAGTTGCAGAGTTTTATAAGAGGTTGCAAGGGATTGGTGGGTTCGATTATTTATATTTTCAATCCTGCGGGATAACAAGGGGATGCCCCTTCACATGTGGTCGATATTTACGCGTTGGCACAGCCAGATAGTCGAATGGACAAGTGCAAAATGTTTCAAAAGGAGTTGAGTAGATTTAGGAGTATGCGGTCTTTTATAATTGCCACACTTTTTTTCACTGCATTGCAAAAATGTGAACAAACCTAAAATATCTTGAATGCCTCTCTTAAATAGGGAAAAATAGTCTGCAATGTTTTCTCTAACGATTATCTAAACAATTTATTAAAATGAAATAGTTCATATGTTTTAAATACAAAAACTAAATAATGTATATTCTTTGCAGAATGTAATTTGGAAGCCCAAAGGATGGGAAAATTACTTTCTAAAATTTTTGGAAACAAAGAAATGCGAATTTTAATGTTAGGACTTGATGCAGCAGGAAAAACAAGTATCCTTTAAATAAAATTGTTTCTAGAATCTAATACTTTCTTAATGTAAATCTTTCAATGAAACAAAGTAGATTGTTATATCGTAAAGTATTCCCATGAATACTTAAAATATCTGAATTACTTTGAATGTTTTCCGATTTATAGTATTATTATATAGCAATACTTTATAAGCTGAAATTAGGACAATCGGTTACTACTATTCCTACGGTTGGTTTTAATGTGGAAACGGTCACATATAAAAATGTGAAATTTAATGTTTGGGATGTTGGCGGGCAGGATAAAATACGCCCTCTTTGGCGACATTACTACACAGGTAATTGAGTAAATTGTTAGAAGTATATGCGTATATATAACTATTTAAAATAATTTTATGCAGGTACACAAGGTCTTATTTTTGTGGTCGATTGCGCGGATCGCGATCGAATAGACGAAGCGAGAACAGAACTTCATAGAATAATCAACGACAGAGAAATGAGAGATGCCATTATTCTTATTTTCGCAAATAAACAAGATCTATTAGAAGGTTAGTTGCTTAAAGTTAATTGGTTTAATCTTTTAGAAGATTAGTTGCTTAAAGTTAATGTTAGTTATTTGGTTTTTTTTAAACTTTTTCAAGAACAAATTTTAATGTAGAAAACGTGTTTCATTATGAGAATTACAATTATGATTTTGTTTTTGGTAAATAATGACCGCTTCCATTATTGGTTTTTAAACCTTTTTTTAAAATTGGTTTTATGAGAAGTCTTGTATTCATCATCATTTTTACATTTCCACTCATCTGTTTTAATTTTGTTTATTTAAAGGGTTTACTGAAAATATTTTTTTATCTTAGCAATGAAACCTCATGAAATTCAGGAGAAATTGGGCTTAACCAGGATTAGGGATCGTAACTGGTATGTGCAGCCCTCGTGTGCAACTACAGGCGATGGCTTATATGAAGGCTTAACATGGCTGACATCCAACCACAAATTATGAGATAACTCTCGCCGTTCTAACCATCAACTTTATTATTAGTTGTAAAATAAAATATACCATTAAAATAAGAATACAGTTAAAACAATTTAAATAAGATATACAAGTATGTACAGTAATAGATAACAAAGTTCTATTTCAGTTTAAATTGGGTAAGATACCAGCAATTAAATAATTAAAATTTAATCATAAAGTACGTATTTTATGTTTTGGAATTGATCTATGTTATAATTATTTAGGCGCAGTTTTCTGTTCTTCGAATCTTAAATCACGCTTGCTTTCGGGATTCCAGGGCTTCCGTAGATATGCATTTCAATTCGTTTGTTTTTATGACAAAATTCTTATACTTCACCTCAATTTCCAATTTTGATATCATCGTAAGGAAAATAATGTATTTTTGGAATTCTGTTTATTCTTTTAGTAGCAATATCAGTAACATTCCTTTTATTTTTCTCCGATTATTAATGATTTTAATATTAAGTGCTAAATGTATTAATAAAATTTTTCAATTAGTATCAATTGTAGCTACTTGGTTGATAGCAATTCTTAATGTAGGGGATGTCTGTTAATTTTGTATCTATTGCATCCTCTGTCAAATTAAGTGAATATAACGCGACATAAAAAACTGCCTATTGAGAAACATTTTTTATAAAATTGAAAATATTTCACCAAATCGGTCTTTGTGTTAATTTTTTAATTTCACTATTTTCCTGAACTTTTTAGCAAACCCTAATTCAATAATGAAAAAACTAACAAGATTACATCATTAGTTTAAACATTTTAGAAAGATGTAACAAAATTAGAAGAAGTAAATCCAAAAACACTGAAAATAAGGATGATAACAATGAAAGTTGGACGATATTAAGATACTTGGCGAATTCGATATGCTAACTTGAAAAATTCTGCAAAAAAGCCAATATCAGCATAGCATTCAAGGCCATAAATAGCCTGGGAAGAATTTTACGAAAAAACAAGCGAAGATGACAAACAAGATACCCACTAGAGGAACTTTTCAAGAAATATACAAAATAATTTGCAGATGCCGATATATCTGGTTACATAGGGCAAATAGGACGCAAAGTAAAGGCAACATTCCGATAGCAAATAAGAAAACTGCAATGAAAAACGGGGTATAAATATGCTGCAGATTGAATCATCTGACAATTCGAATGTGGATGTCGAACTGAACACATTGTGCAATTATAAAGCAAAATATAATTAAACGGTGAAGGTGGGGAACTAAATACTAAGTAATAAACTGAAATTAAAACCAACTGCAGATTCGATCACGTTAATGGATTATTCACAATCCAATGATCGAACTCGAAATATTCAATGGGGAATTTTTAAATAACGTGACAATATTGTTCTTGTTTGTGCTATCCACAATATTTTTGTTTTTGTCATGTAACTGAATGTTGCACTGTATATAGACGAAAGTGCCAACGGGAAATTTGAGCTTATTTTCAATCTATTAAACATACTATTAAACTATTAAACAAGATGCAACTTAATTTCCTCAACTGTGAAAATTACATTGGTAAAGAGTGGTAAACTGAGCCAAACTTTAATTTTGGGGAATCCAAAATATGCGAAGTCAAATTAATGGGCAGGGAACATCTGGTATCAATACAAAAACAAATGTAAAAACTATAACAAATGTACAGACAGAAAAAGTGCAAAAAGAAAACCAATTATTGTATTGCTTCTACCAAAATCAGAATGAACTCGATAGAGGGAAACAATGGGAAAGCAGTTTAGGGCAATAAAATGGAGCTCAATCTTTTCCATCGATCTCCATAAGAGCATAAGTAATTCTTACTGCTGAGAATTGAAGTTGCTTCCCGGTCTGTGTTTTAAGCCTATATGCGACAATTTTCGATTATTTCAGCTATTACGGTCTGTAGACGGATCTCATTTCCAGTCCATTCGGTACTAAGTGCTAAGTTAGGCCGCTAAGCCGCTAAGCAACCACAGTCAGAGCCATTTATTCCAATTAACATGTCCAATCGTTAAGCATAATATCTAAAATAAAATGAAATACTTATATGTAAAGACATTTTAAAAAAATATAGCTAAAGTAAAAGAAAGAGTAGCTTTAATGGCCTTATACTCCACGCATATGTTTTGTTGCTTAAGAGATGAGAACTACACCATTTTTACCTCATTTCCGAGAGAGTCGTGATAAAACTAAGCAGCTTGTGTGCAAAAAACTCAACGCTGGAGTAATCATGTCACAAACCTTTTGTGTCTCAGTGAATGCACAACTAGCGGGAATCTGGGACCGAGAGCCAAATCTACCAAATACCGATTTCTTCCCTGGGCTGTCGCCTTATAGTGTGTCCCCGTTAGATGAACTGCCTGATTAACCTGATTCGATTATTTTAATAAACCCATATATCCGTAGTCTATAATCTACTCTTTTACCCGATTGTAAATTCATCGAATAGAATTTATAAAAATAAAGCAAATGTAAAAAATTCAATATAATTATACGGACGGACGACTATCCTAAATTTTTAGCCCCTTAATTGAGTAGCAGTCAAACTGAAGTGGAGGCATAGTATTAGAGTATTGTTTTGTACTTCCAAAGAATGCGATTACATTTGAACTATTAATAATGAAGCCTCGCAGGGAAGGCTTCTAATAAATTTAAAGGTTTTTTATTATATGTAGATAACACTTTGCTGTAATCCTTATTTTGACTCCTTGTGAAAACTTAAAATAAGTAATTAAATTAAAAGATAATTTAATTTTTCCTTACTTCTGAAATTTGTTAACAAAATTTCTTTCAAAACCATCAGCAAATTCTATTTATTCCTGACCCTATTACTTCCAAAAATTTCTAAAGATTAGAAGATTGTCAACTGCAGAATAACCAATAATTTTTTTAATTGCTGAATAAAAGTTGGAAGATTACGCTTACACACCAGTCAAAAAATATTTTATTGAATTAATATAAATGAATAACTTCTATAAATTTCTACATATATGTATATATATATTGATTAACACTATTGTACCGGCCTAATCACTTTACCTGTCCCCCAAATTTATTGAGCATTTTCTTTCGCTACTTTTTTTGATAAATCTATTTGTGCTGTTGCGAGATAATTCGACCTCTCCAAATTAAGCGTGCTTTGCCTCTGCGAACTTCGTATGAGGCAGAACGTAGATACTACCAGAAGCACCAAGCCAGAAACAAAAAGAGATATTGTTAATATTCCACGCGCTTGTCCAGGCACAGTCGCTGCCAACTTCATCAAACTCGTGATTTCGTCGGGGAGGTCGTCAATACCTTCCTCGAACCATAATATTGGGAATACAATGTCGGGAAAGGTTGCGACTTGCTTAATGTCGACAACTTGGCTTACAGCTAAATTTATTTGAATTCTGGCACGAGCTCGCAGTGTGGTTCCCAGATCCTAAGTTGAAGAATGGAATTATTTGTTAAAATTTTAAAACTTTAAAACGGTTATCAATAAAATGTTCCAAAATAATAATGTTAGAACAGTTTGAGCTCCTTTGAAGGAAAAGAGGTGAATAATATTGGACTAGCGAATAATCTTTATAGATATTTTGTATGAGTTTTTTACTTCACATTACGCATTGATTAAGATACACGCATTTTTTTAATAATTGTTTCCATTAGTGAATTGAAAGTAACAACATGTTTCTGAGCACACAAATGGACGTGTGAGATTTCCGCAAAGATTACGAAGGTGTTATACACTACACTATAAAGTGGTAGAAACCACAATTCAATACTAAGCATTTTTAAAAACTATCATTTTTAATAGCTTGATAGACATAAAAATATCTAATTTTCATACAATTAATTTTATATTCGCCATTCCCACCAGGATCCAACCAAGATTTTATATTCACACCAAGACCCGATTTAAATGATCCTACGCTAGAAAGTGTTCCCTTACAGATAAGCAGGTTATATTGCCATTAATACTTACTGGTTGCACGTCAACATAAAATTCGTGTTTATCTTTTTCCGGAGCTGAGATACCTTCAACTGCCGTCCGTAGCTCTCCGTCAGCTAAGTAAAAATGTGGAAAACTTAGGAGGATTGGAGAGTCTGCAAATGGATGGGAAAGTATGTGAAATTGTATTTGAAATAATTGAAATTTGTATTTCTGTGAATATTTCGTTTTTTACTTTAAGTAGTCTCTTACATCCTTATCCTATCTAATTATCTAAGCTCACCACATTAAGAACCACAAAGGAAAACTGTTAATCATTAAGAGTCGATTTCGAGTGACCATACATTGAGGACTGAATTTCTAACTGTTCAGTTTAATTAGTACGGTTAAAGTATTATGAGTAAATTTCTCACAAAACTTCAATGTTTTACATGAATTATCAAATTATTAAATTTTTCACCACATGTGGTGAACTCTTGGAGCTGTTATATTGTTAGTGCTTTTTAGAACACCTGAATTAACTAAACTTAACAGTCATTACACAATCATTAGTCAGTATATAATCGAAAATAAACATTTTCTCTTATTTTACGAGACTTCATTTCAAAATATTTAACGGTACTTTCGCAAAACTTACCATATTGACAAAGTGATACATTAAATAGTCCATTCGGAGCACAAGTTCCTTGCCCTCCCGAACAGAAGCACATATTTTCAGGATTACTGCTAGCGTTTGCGAATACGGATGTTGGTGGTGAAAATCGATAACCCTTAACACCACTTGCCGTTGTAACTTCTTTTTGAAAGGTTAAAGGCAGTAGGCGGCATAAATCTTTATCATAGATGTGAATTGTTCGATTGTGATCAATGTGGGGAGGAAAAATTGATCCATCGGTGCCGTTGAGGCGATTGCAATCATCGCTTAGCCAGTGAGTAAGATGTGACATACCGTTATATTTGTCAATAATACCATACTGCTTTATGTCATCTACTCCTGTAAAAACTGTGACTCGATCCTGTAAATAAAAGAGAGGAAAGCGTATTCATAATTAAGAACATTCAAATTTCGTTAGAAACAGTTTACAAAAGAATTTTCATTTGAAAATAATTTTTTCAAACCTTAAATGTCATAAACGTGTGTAATTATTGCATAACTTACAGGCGATGTAGCATTTTTACCATATAGTAAACCAAATTCTTCATACGGTAACTTCTGCTCTTTGGGTACAACGTCTTTGGCTAACTTCAGTAACGGATCTTCGTAACCCCACAGTAATTGTCCAACCGATACCTCCACGAAAGGCTTAATTTTCAAAATATCCATAATGCTAGCCATGGCTAATCTTAAAAATCTGTAAGTGATTGTATTAAATCGCAATTGAAAAATCATTAAGTAATCAATTTGGTTAGTATTCTTTACCTCGCAGCATGTTTACTTTGCGACGTCGCGCTCAGCATCGGTATATTTGGCACAACAACTATATCCTCTTCGGAACCAACCGATAGTTCTTCTTGAAACGTATATGTCTTTTTAAGATTGTAGCTAAGCGTTCCATTAGGATTTTCAACAATATTGACTTTTTCCCAAATTTCTCTGAAATTAAATAAATTACGAACGATCTTCAAAAAAGTCTGCCTGCGCTAAATGATGTAAATAATTTTTATTTTATAGATTCTTTTAAAAGAGTTTCTGTCAAGTTAAATCTCCTTTTCAAATTAATCGAACAATAAATGTTTGTCCTTAAGTTTAACCTTGGGAAAATCATATAAACTTCATTATTAACTTCACTTCTAAATTTCGTATTCGTATTCGGAATTCTCTTTAATTTGTGGTGTAGTGTGGTGAAAAAACGCGTAATAATTCGTCGTTTTAAAAGGGCTAGGACAACAAACGCCTCTGTAAGTCAAGTACGGGAAGTTATTGAAATTTTAAGAGTTTCATTTAAAGAAGCGCAAAATAATTGATTGATTGATTGAATACACGCCTTCTCCCGGAATTGGGCGAATTGTGCTTAACACTTTTATCGACTACATAAATTCGCTAATAGGAAGTTCTCTGATTAGACTCTGACAATATGTTATGTTCTTATTGAAAAGGCCTTAAAGGCTTTTATATGATTTAAATATTTATATGTTAGCACTGCGTACTGTCGTTTGCGTGGACACGTATTTAATCAACTTAAAACTGAGTAACTTATACTCTCATATATTTAATAAGGTGATTGTAGTAGATAATAATAATTTAAACATAATTAATAAACTTACTTGTAAACGTAAGGTCCTAATTCGTCTATAACTGGTTTTAAACCATTGTTAAGGAATTCGTCAGCATTTGTCACATTGTAAATATATATTGAGATTTTCGGTTCCACCGGCGGTCGCGACCACCATTTATACGTTTGGCCATTGGGTCTGAGCGCCACCTGATAATCAATTATACGCTTTATTAAGGCCGAAAAGCCGCAGGTTACCAAAATTCCTAACACAAGTAATATCACCGCTAGCGTTATAATAATCCCTGTAAAAAATATATAATCGGTATAATAATAATGATATTGTGGGTTAGGATTTTTATGTGGTGAATTTGTACTTTTACAAAAATGCCTTTTTCATAAAATTTTATAAACATTCAGCTTTAGGAGTGGCTTCAATTCGTGCGAGAAAATCGTAAATTAAAAGATTTATTGAAAAGATATATTGATTATTATTATATTAATAAAACGAATGACGTTTTAATTAAGATGTATTAATTAAGAGAAGATTATTAAGAATAAAAAGCAATTAAATAAAGAAATTTTTATTTTGTTTACAAAATTGTTTTTAATAAATATTTATGTCTATAGAATAGTCGACAGAGAAGTTCTGGCAAAGGAGCAAAGGAGGTTGCGATCTTCATGATTTTTATTATATTTTCTTTCTGTTGCGATTTCACAAATTTTGTATTTCAACCACAATTAAAGCTTAATAATAATTTCTTCTAATGATAAATAATGAAAACCAACATTATTGAAATGATACTTACACCATTTTCTTAAAAAGGCACTTGATAATTTTGTACAAATTTTGCGTTTCCGGCCATACATTTTTCTAGTTACGCTTTTAGGATATACTCCTCAGGAAGATACGTCCTTAATTAAATCGTGATCTGTATAAATATCATTAAATATTTCATTATCAATTTTTGTTTTTGTTTGTTATTTTTGAGAATAAATTTTATTTGATTGTTCGCGATTAATTTCGTAACAATGATTGGATGTTTTTATTTTAAGCTCAGTATATTAATTCTAATATTCAAATGGTTAATATTCTTTTATTCTGGAATATTTAAATTTTTAAAAATAAAGGGTTAATAAAGGGTTGTGTGTGCATATTTCGTACGTCGATTTACATCGCCTCCCTTCATTTGCAGTTGCTTTTCAACTGTTTGGCAGCTATTCACTCTAGAATGCGCTCGAAGCAGCTTCAAACACTTGAAGGGCAATTGATAATGACGAGGAATGATGTTGGAGTCACTTTTCACGTTGGTGATTTTTCAATTGAGCGTGTGGATTTCGTCAAATAATTGATATATCTACTATATAACCTATACTATAGTCTATTACACTGGCTGCAAAGTGATTTCACCTCTACTCGGTGAAATGAATAAAATAGTTTACCTCTATAAATTGCTACCACTAATTCATAGTAATATACTATACTATAACGATTTATGTAATGATTATATTGTGTATTAATCTTCTATTCGAGCGATACGTCAGAGGCGCTGGAAAAACTCAATAGTCTCAATTCCGTTTCATTTAAGAGGTAGCGAAGTTATTAAATAAATATCTATAGAATTCTCAATTTAATTTTAAACAACAGATATCGTTTCAGTGAAGGTCAACCCTTCCCCCCCCCCCCGTTCCTTCTCCGGACAAAAACATGTTTCTAGATTTGAATAACTATTTGACAAATTAGCTGCCAAAGTTCAATAAACTTTTTGATGGTGATTTTCATATCGAACTTCGCGAGTTAGAATTCAGATAAAATATAGACGTGTTTCGACCACTGGTAGCAAAACTCATGGGTGCTAGTAGAGGCATCAACACAAAATTCGACACGTATAATTAGATATAAAAGAACGTAGTGGGTAGGCGTAACCATCAGGGCGGACGTTGTTTACTGTTCACTTAATTTTGTGTTTGCGTCGAACTTTTTCCATGAGTAAAATATTTAATGATTACGACTATATAAGAATGATTATACACTATTTTAGAGCCAAGTTTCAGTCGGTGTGGAATACACCACGCGATCTTTCGATCGTTCATTATCGATAAACCTGATGCAGGTGGTTTTGATGTCATTCTAGAGAAGCGAAAAGCGCATAACTGCCACAACTAAATTAAAGCGAACTAAAACGCTTTGGTGAAACTGATGTCAGGAAACATGCGCGTGTTTAATCCACCACATTAGCCGATGGAAATGAGCGATGAAAGCTCTACGTCCTCCATCCATAGGAGCGATAACTAATACGCCGATTGGGGGGAGGGGTAAAGCCAACTTTCACTGCATTTACGCTTAGCGAATTTTAATGAAAGAACTAAAACACTTTCGATTTGTGGTTTTATTTTGTTTTACCAAGAAAATTATGTTATTTTTTTTTAATTGAAATAAAACTCATCCATGCACTTTAATCCACTTAAAATTTTCACTAAATGTCATCAAAAAATATTGAACTATGTATTTGTTTGTTTTTTTTTAATTTCTTTTACGATTTCATTTCGCAATACGTTTTACGTTTCGAAAGATTTTCTTTTTCTCAGAAGCAATTATTTATAAAGTTGTAAAAGCAAAGCTGTTTCTCTGCGTCTTTAATATGAATCAACATTTTTTGTAATCAATCATTCTGATTGAACGGAAAACAATTGATCACTTCCTGAAATGTCCACCATTTCATTATCATTTTCGATCTTTATGTAAAACATAAAGGATTTTCGAACCTGTGTAAAAACGCATGTGTGTGTGCATGCATGTACGCGTGTATGGATGTAATTCTGGTTATCGCTGACGCAAACTATTAACAAACTAATTAACTTAGTTTTTTTATTTGTAATATTTTGCATATATGTATATGAATATATATATATATATATATATATATATATATATATATATATATATATATATATATATATATATATATATATATATATATATATATATATATATATATATATATATATATATATATATATATATATATATATATATATATATATATATATATATATATATATATATATATATATATATATATATATATATATATATATATATATATATATATATATATATATATATATATATATATATATATATATATATATATATATATATATATATATATATATATATATATATATATATATATATATATATATATATATATATATATATATATATATATATATATATATATATATATATATATATATATATATATATATATATATATATATATATATATATATATATATATATATATATATATATATATATATATATATATATATATATATATATATATATATATATATATATATATATATATATATATATATATATATATATATATATATATATATATATATATATATATATATATATATATATATATATATATATATATATATATATATATATATATATATATATATATATATATATATATATATATATATATATATATATACGTTAAAAAACTGTTAACATTTTCGCCCCGAAATTACCAGTAGTCTTTTATTAATATTAATCCAAAGCGATTAATATTAAATCCTTTATTGTGTCGCCTTGGACTTTAATACAATCACAATTTTTTCAGGAGAAGCAATTGCCAAGTTAAATTTTCGCGTTAGCAATTTTCATTGTTTTTTTCACCGATCGTCAATAACAATTTTCTTTAATTCATTACTACAATCCCGTTTAAAATTAATTTTTATCCACTCTTCGAACAAAATAAATAGACTGCGTGAGTAAAAAATTATTAATAATAGTTGTCGTTTTTCCAATGAGACGGTAATGAAACATTTCCCTCAAACCTAAGCTTTGTAAATTGTACTAAATTCCAGCTAAGACTTTTGATCTGATAAGTAAGATCTAGTATTCGTATGGCTTAAAACATTGAAAAACCTGTTTCTTTCGCATATTTGTTAGGCTGCGGTTATGCTACCTGTCTGGCTTTGCCAACACTTTCTAAAGTGTTGACTGCAATGCACGTCAGAAGGTACTATTTTTTATAAATTAATTAAATTTAGTGCCTCAATTAATCAAAATAGTGCAAACATCAACAATTTTATCTTTGACAATCAACATTTTTTATATCGGATAAACTTTGTTTCGTTAGCTGTTCGGCAATATCAAGATTTTAGTATGAATCATTTTTAATTCTTAGTAATCCATTAATGAAAAATAATTCACAAATTATAAAAGTATTTTAAATATATTCCAATAAATTCGATCCATTAGAATTTATTTGCATTCACAATATTAAAAAGAATTGAACTTATAGGCGTGTTAAATCACATCACAAAACCTCCTTTTTTAGTTTATATTTTTTGCAAAGTTCTTGAAGATCGCGTTTAGGAATCTTTCTTGAATTTAAAACACAAATAATTATGAACTTTTATATTTAAACAACTGAAAATAATTTCTTTAAACTCGAGCTTATTTTAAAAATTCTCAAGTTTTGTAAACTTACATCCAGCGAATATTAGCACATTTATATGGAAAGGTATATATGCTCAATCTTTTATATACCATATCTTACGTCGACTCAGCTATATATGTCCACCCGGTCTGCCTGCCAGAACCACAATTGTAAAGATCAGATTGCAAGAGGACGAGTAGAGGCATTGTCTTGAAAGATGACGCGATTATTCTAAATGGTTGTGTTGAAAATAAGCCAACCCGGTCTAGTGCCACGCCTACATTTTTTCAGCACTCTTTTGAAAATATTGACACTATTGAAGCTTGAAATTTTTTAGGGCCAAGATGGCAGTGACGGATATTATAATTCCATCGAAAAATTGCGTGGCACGCCCTTTATTGCACTATACCACGTGGTTTTTTTCGTGGAGTTATGTTGATGATTAATAACCTGATTAAGATCCGATGCTGACTCGATTACATTTAGGATTACTTCTTGATCATTAGGATTACTGGTGGATCAAATTTTAACTCCATATTACGAGTGCAGGACAAAAGGCACCAGTCATGCCGAAATTAGAGTCCCTACTTATTGACACTGATACTATTTTTCCAACGCAGAAAAGTAAAATATACAATAGGAAGCAATATCACTCTCACAATTAAAACGCCTGAGCTTGGTTATAAACGAAATTTGTTTCTTTCGGAAATACAAAGTAACTTTTAATATTTACTACGAGCTGGTTCTGGCGAGAAACTATTGCTTCTATCTTTTATAACTTACCAAACGTATTACGAACGAGAATTTAATTTTATTCAGCAAATCCAGACAAAACCATAGATAATATAGAAAGCGAAACTTGTTAAGATTAATTTAGAGAACAAATGGATTAATAGATAACAAAAACACTGCAATAGTAGTTTTCTAACTTATTATAAAGTATAATTTTCATTTCGTTCACAAATTGTTTCAAGAGCATTTTATTCAAAACAATAATTCCAAAAATTAATTTACTTTCTGCTGGCGGTAATTGCAACTTGAGCTGCCATTTCATCCTCCTTAGCATGAAGATTTATAAGTTCCTGCTTCTTGCTAGCAATGCGTTCCTCACGGCGTTTACGGGCCTCGCGTACTTTTTGCCTTCTTGCCTCAGCTTGGTCAGAAAGCATTTTACTACGCTGTTTCTCAGCCTTCTTTTTATGAATGTACTCCATCAGCACACGTTTGTTTTTGAATACGTTTCCTTTGCTCTTCATGTACAAATCGTGATAAAGATGGCGATCGATCTTTTTATTATCACGATACTTTTTTAACAATCTTCGCAGGACCCGTTGTCTTTGCATCCATAAACGCTTTGTAGGCATCCTAGCATTCGTTGTACCCTTACGCTTACCAAAACCACAATGACGGCCCTTTCGTCGAGCTTCAGTGTTTTTTCGTACGCGATAACGCGAATGAACAACAACAGGTTTTTTGATAATTAAACCATCCTTAATAAGTTTTCGAATATTTTGACCTAAAATGAAAGACAAGAATTGAAAATGTTCTCGCAACTAATTTCTTAAATTATTGAAATCCCTTATTTACTTTCGAAGTCGAATTTTTCAAGTTTGTATAAAAAAATATGTAAGTAAAAAAAAGTTAGGACATAGTTAAACGTCCTTGAGACAGAATTATCCATAAATCTTTTTCTTGAAAATTTTAAGGTAAATGTGGCTTGTAATAACCGATTACATCCAAAATTTCAGGCATTAATTGAATGATTTAGGAATGTTGTACCCATGACTGATGCAGCGTATGATCGCATTCGAACAGACTAAAAGGGTTGAGAGAGGAATATCGAGTTTCGCCGGAAGGTTTGGCTGTTTTGAATCCAGGGTAAATAAGAGTAAATACAAGTCCGTTATTTCACTAGCTGGAAGGAATGATTTATAGTCAAAATTAATTTCACTCTAGAAATTTACCTTCCTCTATTACTTTCTGTTCCCAAACCCAAAGTAATTGCTCGGTGTTGAAAGATTTGTCAATAATGGAAAAGTGGCATCTGGAGTATATGGCAATTTGGAGATCAGTGATTGTTAATATAAACAAGATATCGAAGGTATTCGATAAAGCGTATGGAGCTAAAAGTTTCTTTTATGAAATGCAGTGTTTAATTAAATGCAGCGTTAATTTTTAAATTAGGTTCGTGAGGGAAAAAGTATTTCTACAAAGACCAAAATCTTCATTTGATCAAGTAGTCTATTTAAACGAAATATATTTGCCATACAAAAACAATTTTCCTAAAAGCATTTTCGCATAAAACGTATTGTCGCCTTCGCTCAAGTAAGTTCTCCCAAGTATTTAAACAGATTAGTAGTAGAGAATTTGAATACAAATCCTCTTAAAATACTGCACCCAAGAATATTACGAAGTTTCCAGGGAAGGACCTTAACAAGGTTCAAAATATTCCACCTTCAGAAGCCGCAGGCAGAAAAGTTACGTATTAGAACGTATTTATCCAAAAATCAAGCCTGCTGAAGATTCCACAAAATCTATTCATAAACGTTCAAACCGTTCAATATCAATGTATATCTTCATGAAATTCTGATCGCATTAGTTCTAATCTAATAGACTAACATTTTATGTTTAATTTTACTTTTTTTGTTCACCGGTTTAATATTAGTGGTTCTATTATAAATTTGCATTTCATTTGGTTTACGAGATATCGTGTTGTACATAAATAAAACTGCTGTTGGTTTTTACGGAGCAACTCTTGGACAGACATGCGTTCGTTCATACTGTCAAATAAGAAAATTCATCGTGCCAAACATTAATGCTGCTCTATAATGCTCCAAACAAAACGTAGCCTAACCATAGTCATTAGTTGTGCCGCACATTACTACCACATTGTCGTGTCAAAGAGTGGATGCATTAATCCAATCACAATTTTTGTTGTAACTTACGTGAGTTGGTGTTTGCAATTTCATTAATTTCATTTGGATCCAACCAAACTTTTTTTTTGCCACATCGCATTACTGAGGCGGCCAGCCTCTTCTGAAGTTTAAGTGAACTGCAATTTTAAATAATACATTTGGACAAATTTTACACACCATCTTTACTACAATAAAATTACATTGTCTTATTTACCTCATTATTTAGACTATCCCCTTCAGAATTCACGTAAAAAAGGAAGCGGATGCAAAATGATTTCGGATTATAACCTTATATTCAATACAAATGCCAGGGATGTTGTAGGCAATGCCAAAAAATTCGCTGCGTTGTGCGTTTCCGTTGCTGCGGTAACTAGTTGCGGCCAATCTCTTCGTTTTGACGTAACGCAATTACAGACTGCCCCGATGACTGAGGTTGAAAAGAAATGTCCATATCTATAAAACGGAAAAAGAATCAATTGCTTTACGATCAATATTTTTTCCTAATAAATTTCACCAGTGTATATGCGCCACAAGAAAAAACACTCCTGGAGACCTATCTGGTTGTCATCGCGTAACCAGAATATCAATCACAATTATCAATCAATCAATGCAACGCAATATCAATCAAATTGTTATAAGTGACTAGTGTCACAGCTCGCCAGAAAAGACCTCTTAGACGATTTCTGGTTGAGTCACGAACTTCAACTCAGTGACACAAGTCATTCAAAATATTTCTGTCAGAACACAAATAGCTACTTTGGTTAAAATGCATATTCTTATAACACAAAATTACTGTATCGTGGGGTACGAGTCATATACAAACTCCTTTCTAATCCGAAAAGTGTACTGCGTATAATTGCGAATATATATGCGCCACTAGAAAAAACACTCCTGGAGACCTATCTGGTTGTCATCGCGTAACCAGAATATCAATCACAATTATCAATCAATCAATGCAACGCAATATCAATCAAATTGTTATAAGTGACTAGTGTCACAGCTCGCCAGAAAAGACCTCTTAGACGATTTCTGGTTGAGTCACGAACTTCAACTCAGTGACACAAGTCGTTCAAAATATTTCTGTCAGAACACAAATAGCTACTTTGGTTAAAATGCATATTCTTATAACACAAAATTACTGTATCGTGGGGTACGAGTCATATACAAACTTCTTTCTAATCCGAAAAGTGTACTGCGTATAATTTTCGTTTAGTTTCGTCATAGATAAAGTAACATCCCTTCACTTTTGGCATCCACTCACAAAATGGTACACATTTTTTGGAATCTGGTACTCGAGAAAATTTGTACCAACGTCAAGACGCTTGCGTTAACGTTTTTGCATAGGTGTCGATTCGAAAGGGCCACAAAGGTTAGAGATTATAGAAAATTTTTTTGAGTTCATTGAGTACCAAAATAATGACATCTTACATTTTAACCATCCAATAAACAATAAATATTTATTTTTATTATATATATATATATATATATATATATATATATATATATATATATATATATATATATATATATATATATATATATATATATATATATATATATATATATATATATATATATATATATATATATATATATATATATATATATATATATATATATATATATATATATATATATATATATATATATATATATATATATATATATATATATATATATATATATATATATATATATATATATATATATATATATATATATATATATATATATATATATATATATATATATATATATATATATATATATATATATATATATATATATATATATATATATATATATATATATATATATATATATATATATATATATATATATATATATATATATATATATATATATATATATATATATATATATATATATATATATATATATATATATATATATATATATATATATATATATATATATATATATATATATATATATATATATATATATATATATATATATATATATATATATATATATATATATATATATATATATATATATATATATATATATATATATATATATATATATATATATATATATATATATATATATATATATATATATATATATATATATATATATATATATATATATATATATATATATATATATATATATATATATATATATATATATATATATATATATATATATATATATATATATATATATATATATATATATATATATATATATATATATATATATATATATATATATATATATATATATATATATATATATATATATATATATATATATATATATATATATATATATATATATATATATATATATATATATATATATATATATATATATATATATATATATATATTCTAACACAAACGTTTTCAGTATTGTTAATTATATCATTATATTACAATATTTTTTGCACTATATTGTTCCTTTTGTAATATTATATTTATTCGGGATGAAATATTATTAATTCGAAAATTTGTAGTACGGGATTTCGTTTGTCTCCTATGGTTTAAATTATTATATTAATTTTGCAATTATAGGCCAAATCTTTTGGTTTGAAATAAATTTAAACAAGTAAGAACGTTATCTTCGGTCTGGCCGAAGCTTATATATCCTATTCCCGAATCTCTTGATAACAACGTTCAAATAAAATGTCGGCGGGTTATTTAAATATATTATATATTTATATTTAAATTATTATATTTATAACCAGCCTGTGATGACAGAGAACATTCGTACCAAATTCTATGCTTTATTTGTTCTTTTCAGATCTCATTTTTATTAATAATATTTTTCATTGAGGTATGGGCGTGGCAGTTTTCTGATTTCCATTTTCAACACCACGCATCCTATAATGACAGGGAATATTTGTGCCAAATTTCATGTCAATATCTCTATTTTTATGCCAGTACACCTGAAAGAATTTTGTCTTTAGTGGGCGGACCACGCCCATTTTTCGAGTATATTTTCAAATGAGGTAATATACACGGATATACAAGTTCAACTTTAAGCTCGGATTCGGAGCTGAGAAATTGAGCTCTAAACACGATTTAAATCACATTAAATACCAAAAGTAGGCGTGGAAGTTGTCTATTTTCCATACCGACTAGCCTATCCTAATACAAAATATTCATACCAAATTACATGATCACAGCTTCACCACAAACAGACAGACAGACAGACAGACAGACAGACGGACGGAAGGATGGGGCTAAATTGACTCAGGGGATCATACTGAGCCAGATGATCTATACTTTTATTCTTTTCTATATCTACTGTAGCTCCTTCACTGCGTTACAAACTTAGTATCAACGCTAATGTATCCTTTTTCTTTTTTTAAAGGATATAACAAAGGGATTCATATCCCTGTCAACACATTGCAAAAAATTAGTTATGTGTAAAACAAAAATTGCTTTGTCTGAATCAATTTTGAATGGCTTAATGATTACGGACACTTAAAATGTACTTGACTACACCTTTGCGTAGTCCAAGACCAGATAAAATAAACATTTGTTCAATATTTTAAAAGAGTTTCTCTTAAAATTTCTTACAATAATTTTAAATAATTTTTTCTTTTCAATATCAAAACTTATCAGGAGCTCTCTTAATACTTCACTAGAGAATCCTTCGAGAGAGTTCGTTGCACTGTAATTAATTGCACCTCACCTACTGCTGCTTGAAGAAATATTTTTTTTGTAAAACAGTTTAATCGATAAATATTTTGTTTTTAAAGAAGCATAAAATCTTCATAAGTTTACTTCTTTTTTCGCGCTATTTAAACTGTGAAAGAAGTTAGTTGAATAAAATTTTTATTGACCTGAAAAATTGAAATTTATTATTTCTGAATGGTTATTATTAATAATATTTTTTACAATATTTTTTCATATTCGAAATATTCTTATACTCATTATAATCTTTCAAATTTTGCAATAATGGAAAAAACACAAAATGTTTGAGTTATAAAAATTTTCAATGATTTATTGAAAAGGTGGAATTAATCGATGGATAGGTGGAATTAATAGACGACAGGCTGGCTCGGAGTTCCTTTCAAAAGCTTATTGATCCTGAGACAGTTTAAGCTCCAACATTCGTGTAAAGATCTAAACATTTTGATTTTCTATTTAAAATTAATAATATTTCTATACAAGTATTAAAAAACAACTTAATAAGTTTTTCGCTAAGCGAAAAACTTTAGCATATAAGATTTGCGAAGCGAAAAAATTTAGCAGATTTTCAACCCAAGTAGTGAATTCGCTAGATATTGGTTCGGACCTGAGTCCGCATGATTAATTTTAGAATCCCTGACAAAAGAAGTGATGTGATGGCCATAACAGATTTTGATCTTGGATTTAATCATTACATTGGATTATTTTTATTTCTATTCATTTTCTTTAGGGCTTATGACTAATTTCGGAAATCGATAATGGTCAAATGAACAATGAGCGTGACAGGCGAAATCCCTAAATGATATAATTTCAATTTTTTTTTCAAATCCCGGCAAGGGCATGTTCCCAAATCGATAAAATCATAAAACAGCAAAATCTCTAGCGACAAAATCACAAAGCGATAAAATTCCGAACACAGAATATCCCGAAACGGGAAAAACCCGAATTTATACTTAATGTTTAACGAACAGTATTTGCTATAGCAATATGCTGTACGCAAGGATATTGCATCAGCGAGGCTGGCACTCTGCTTAGTGACAGTTAATGTTATCGTCGCGACCGAAGGCCGCTCCTTTGTAAGAACACTTTTGTTAGGACATGCAAAGTCTTTGTATCGAAGAATACCGTTTGAGCATGATTCAAAAGTTGAATTTTGAAGCAAGAATTTTAGAATTTGTCGGAACGTTTTCGAGATTTTTCCGTTCCGATTCGAGATCTTATAACCCATTGGAACAACGTGTTTTAATATTATTTTTTTAATAGAAGCAGGACAAGTGTATTTCGGATTAAGGAACTAATGCTGAATTTATAAGTTTTCAAATACATGAACCATTCATCTTGATAGTGCCAAGCCCATTTATATTTAAATTGTTTATAAATTATATTCAAATTATATTTAAATTGTTTATTAATTATATTTGAATGCATTGTATATTTTGTGAATAATAATATTTGCCTTTAAGTTAGGTTATGAGAAGATCAGAACTGCGCGCAATTTTTTTTATTAATAACACATTTTTTCCAAATGTAGTGTATTTTCAAAGCGAACGTATCAAATTATTTTAAATTAATTTCTTTATTTAAAAATTACTGTAATTTCCTGTCAAGTCAGCTGAGCGCCGGGTTAAATAAAGACGCTGTAGAAAATATTCGAGACGATGACTAATTGAATTGATAGACTTTTTAACGAAGTCCTTCTCGTATTTTTTACAGAATTTAGTGTCGAGACAAATCGATTTCGATGATGTCTATTTTTTGTGTCCCCGAAGAAATAATACACCTCATCAAATAATAATAATCCATTACAAATAATTTTTTTTGGAAATATTTCTAATAAATAAATAACTTCACCAAACCGCACCAACATATTTTTAAAACAATTTTTCACAATAATTTAACAACAACAATAACACATATTTCGAAAAGTTATGTAATGATTTGACTGAAATAATACGAAAAGTAATTTTTAGAATGTAGTCAGTGTTTTCTACTTTTCGAAAAGTTTGATATTTTTCTCAAACGTTCTTCCGTAAAATTTAATTTTTCAGTTATTGCGCTTTCACGGAATGAAATAATTCTTGTAATTTTTTTACAGGGTTTTATTCAAATTGGCAATGTCTTTACAAGGTTTCGACACACTTACACACATACATACATGTATTACATGTATTACATGTATTACACATATGAGACGTACACAAAGAAATGTAATTAAATTTATTAATCCACTAGAAGTGAGTACGAGAGGCTTTTTTGAAAGTCGATTTTAAAATATTGCTCGTAATTTTTGGCATTTAATTCCTCTTAAAAATGTTCCCTGATAGCATAACTTAATCGTATCTGACGTGAACTCCTTCGATGAGAAATGCAAGTCATATATTAAGCCGGCAACAAAGCACAGAGATACGTGCTTAGGGAAGGCAATAGTGGGAGGAGTTAAAAGCTTACACTACCGGTATTTCTTCTTTTCTTTACAACGAATTCATATTTGTGCTTGACGTCCATTGGTGGTGACCCGATACACAGCAAAGGTAACAAGGCAAAATTCAAAGCGCTCAAGAACGAATCACAGCAAGTAAAGAAACTGCGCTTATATCGAACTTACACACGATTCTCTGAGGTGGTGGATGATTGCTGCCTGGTACCTTTCGTTCCGTTTGATGGAGAGAAAAAGACAGAAGCCAGATTGCAGTGGAAATATTTGCGATTATAACTGAAGTGGTAGACACATTTGGTGACGATTTTAGGGTTGGTATGCTTTTTGCTGTTTTGCAATTTTTTCGATTTTGCTTTATGTCAAATCACAAACCTCAGTACAAAACGGTAACATCACAGCATCAAGTGTCGAAGAAAATCTTTGAGAATAACTCTACGTGAAAATAGTAGAATTGTAAAATTGGTGAATAATCTAGAATTATATCCGGAATTATATAATCGAGATTATATAATACTAAATTAAATTTTAACTAACAATTGCATGTATAAATATTTTAACAATTTCAAAATGATTAATAAAAAGAGAGAAAATATACTAGTCTGAATTGTATAAAGTTCTGGTAAAGGTCGGAGGTCAAGGATTCATAAAATGCCTAAAATGAATAATAAAGAATTATCTGGATCAATTGAATTTTCAGAACAACAAGGTAATGTTTATTTAATTATAAGTATTTTCTATTTTATTTTATATTTTATTTATGCATTTATTTAGTTATTTAATCATTTATTTTTTCATTTTTAATTATTAATATTGGCGTTCATTAAATTAACCATATAAATATATAGAGAGTATGTAAATATATATAAAAGAAACACTAATTCAATACTTTCATCTCACTTTTATACCAGTTTAAATACCCCACACTTATATCTTTCGAAGTGGTGAAAATAGAGAGCGGTCACCACGTACGATAGCACCACAGTTAATTTGAATAACATTAGACAATTTTAGATACTCTTTTTAAGATACCTTAGATACTTTGAAATTTCTAGTAAATACATCATTAACTGGTTTAAAATATGTGTTGGATATCTATTTCACGAACTTCTATAATGTCGGGACTACAGATTGAGAAATGGATATTAACGTATTTAAAGTAGGCATGTCCGATTTCTTCTGGTAGCGAAATACTAAATAATGTACTAATGTACTTACACTTAATAATGTACTTACACTTTGCAGAAAACAGATAGTTAATTAACCGACGGATCGAATATATCTATACTTTTTAAATATTGTTGGTCCGCCTCTTTTAAGACGTTATAAACACAATTAAATATGCTGTATTTCTTCCTCCGGTTAGGGTGCTTTAATGTGAAAATACGCAGGTGTTTCCCAAATCTATCCTGGCGTTCATTATCGTAGGTGTCCAAAACCAAATTAAAACTTATATTTTTCTGGCAGTTTTGTTTAATTTTGTGTCGAAAATCGCCTCTCAAAAATAATCAAATGAAGGAAAGCCTCAAACCAATTGTCGCGACTCAATCTATTGATTCTGTGCTTGTAGACCACCCTGTAAATTAACACAATGGCCACGAACGACAGCGGCACGAAAAACATACCCTCAATCAATTATCTAAACGAGAAGAGCTGAACTCTTTAGATGAAAGGAATTTCGGAACACTAAAGAGCTGTGAGTGTTTTTTGAGGGGAGCGGAAAGCGCACAAATTTAAGAACTGCTGGAATTAATCCCAATGGCAGTTATCGGTTTATTCACGAAAGTTTTTAGAGTTTCAATTAAGATTATTATATTATTTGTTCTTTGTTTTTATAAGCGACAAGTTTGGAAGTTTTTATAACCAAAAGCGCATTTGATTATACTTGTATTCATAACCTTTTAGCTTTTTATCCTACTATGGTTTTGTAATAAGAAAATTATTCACAAATAATCGGGTGAAAATCGGCAACTTATGAAGAAATTGAATTTTGTTAATTTCTTAGACGTTCTAGCAAATTAAGTTTATGTCGTGTTCCCACCAAAATGACAACCAAAATCATAACTTCCATTGAGAGGAAATGCTCGCAACGACTACCAGCAGTGACGCACTTGACGCATTACAACTTTCCTCAACCTAAATCCTTCTACATTCCACAACGGACTGAAAATATGGTATGCCTTACACCCGAGGTGGGTGTATCCTATCCCATTCATACGTATTAAGAGTTGCAGCAGAATGTCTATATTCCGGTTTCGAATCACTTTATGATTCGATTTAACCTCGCAGTCTCGTTCGTATTGTTATATAGTTTTGAGCTTACATTCAAATTTGAGAGCCCAAAAATCTACTGATTTCAAAAACCAGATTACTGTAATCGGTTTTTTAAGTTTTTGATTATGTGGTGATCCCTTTGCAGAAGTGTTTCAACATTATTCGCGATTGCAAAAGCCGCAGTAAAAAAATTACCATTAGTGTAAATTGTTTTCGATTTTTGGTGGAGTTTCTCCAGCCTATTGGACCATGAATTTCACCATTTCTTGACCAGTGGAGTCATGGATTTCACGATCATTATTAGGAACAAAAGGGTTAGGAACAATATTCTTTTCGGTGTTTGGAATTTTGAAAGCTTAACGGCTAAATTTTCTTATATGCAAAAGTAATGGAAGGGGTTTGTCTTCATGGATATCATTAATAAACTAGAATTCAAAATTATTCATTTGAATTTCGTTTCGAGGGTATTACCCCTTAAATGAGTTCCTTCTTGCCCAATAAAAATGCAATCGATTTGTTGATCAATCTACTTTCTGGAGGATTATTTGAGACCATATACAAGCGCCTTTAAAAAACTTTATTGAGGCCGAGAGCTATTTAACAAAATATCTAACATCGAGATGGTATAAAACCTGTAGAAAAGAATCGATCGAAGAAAAAATGTTTGGAATGAACGATGACGACCTTTCGAATTTGACGACGTTTTGGAATTATAGTGATCAAGCGAAATGAGTTTTTTGAAAATTGTTTTCTACATTATATGAAGACTTAAATCGCTGTTAAATTTTAATTGAAGCATTTTTGTTCTTGCATTGAAACCAGCTGTTGGGACTCAGCCACAACAATAGGTGGGTGAAAGGGTCCAGAACACTGTGTATGCGTATGAGCGTAGTTATCCTTTTAGATACAGTGACGTCTTCAATCGATCGTATATGCACACTGATTACAATTATTGTGGCATATTTGAAATCCGCATAAATCTGAATGCTGATTTCAAACCCCTTAAACTGGAACCCATTAGCAGTCGACTTCCTTTTGTTTCCGTAAAGCAATTAACTCCGTCGTTTTTGTATCCTTTCTTTCGATTTAAATTAATAATTTCGATTTAATAAGTCGAAACTTTTCATTTCCTAGGCATTGTAGCAAATTAATCTTAAGTCGACAAAATGTCACCGCGATTTGAAGAGACCCAATCTCGGCAAGGAGTATTCAAAACTACTCGATGCTCTTAGTGAAAAATTTCTGCTGGAAATTCGATTCTTTATCAAAAATTTTTAATATTATTTTAGGCATTTAATTCATTTTATAGTGATCAAATCCGTATGAGTTGATTTCTTTTCACCATTGACCCTTTTCATGTTGAAACCCCTTTGCTAAAACTCTAAAGATTCTGTCAGAAAAGAATGAAATTGGATCAAAGATAATTTTAAAACAAAGATTAAAAAAAATTGCATATCCTTCAAAAGAAAATTTTCCGTATTGTCTCTAAGAGTCGAGTTGATTTTTGCGTTTATATTCCACGCTTCGATGCGCTTTCACCCAAATATTGACTACTTTATTTTGAAGACTTAAAGGATTATACGGCTGACTAAAGGCGGTTTAACTTCAAATTAAATTGTCTGAATATTCGAACTTGTTTTTATGCGATTCAAAAATATGTTAGAACATTTGTTTGATCCTTGGTTTTCGTATATTTTTCCAAAAAAAAAACCTAACCTCTATTGCTGATTTTTTGTTCATCGTAACCGTTACCCTTGGCATGACATTTAAAATTTTGAATCTGTTTTTAATTTTACGCTTTGGTATATCTTTAAAAATATATTTTAAATTCAACTTTTAAACTTAAAAAAATATATAACATTTTTTCGTAACTCTACAAATTATTTGTTGTCAGCGATTTTGGGGCAATTTGAGGTTAAAAAATCCTTTATGCCATGAAAACCCGTGTGGTCGATTATAATTTTATTCGATATTAATCGATAAATTCAATGATGAATTCATTTTTAATCCAGAAAATAAAACTAAATATTTTTTAAATACATTTCTTCAAAAATCAATTGCGTTTCAGAAAATCTCGTTTGCATTTCAAGAAAAAAAATCTAAAAAAACATGATTTAGTCATGGTGTGCCCGCTCGCAAACTCACTCGTAGGGGTACATATTTGATGTTATTTATTAATAAATGTATTCCTGTTGAGGAATGACCGTATATGTAAATGTAATTCATAAGGATTTCAAGAAATTTATCGTACTGCATTTAATGCCGTTTGGAAATTCAAGCATATGATCTTAATCTTTCTGCTATTAAACGACACTTGGTGCCCGATCAACAAAACACTATGAGCGTGAGTTAAAGTCAAAGCTAAGCGCTAAGTGCACGAAGGAATCATTCAAAAATTAAATCAGGGTGGTGGGTTTGACGAAACGGTGATCTCAGGGGAGAATGCTTATTGCGACAACGTCACCAACCACCCTAATTGAATACGTAAATAAGTTTGTTGCTGGTTTTGTTGTTGTTGTTGTTGTTGGGAGTAATTTTATTAGACTAATAGGTTTTCAAATCGTGGCTTAAGTGTGTATTATTTGATTAGCTTTGAATGTAAATAAAATATTACTATTGAATGGTATTAATATTTTCCTTTTTGTTGTTTTTTTTTTTTGCAGAACTAAATAATTCTCCAGAAATTCAGTATAATTCATCGAATCGAGTCGTGCCTTGGAATCATCATAATGCCGATGTTTGTGTATACGATACGAAAAAACCTGCACCACATCGTTGCAAAGGTCAGAACATAGGCTTAATTTGTGTTGTTTGCGGCGATACCAGCTCCGGCAAGCATTACGGTATTTTAGCATGCAACGGCTGCTCCGGCTTCTTTAAGCGAAGCGTTAGAAGAAAATTAATTTACAGGTTGGTAAGACTGATTTAGAAAAACTTTATGCTTGGTATTATGCTTTGTATTTGGAAATAGAACGTTTTTTTTTTTTTGAAAATGGTACAAAACTTATTTGTGTAAATAAGGCTAGTGGTGTGGGGGAGAGGCGGTGGCAAGCAAATTAAATGGAGTTTGAGATGGAAAGTCAAAATTTGAATATTATTTTTAACGCACTTTAGTCATTGTATCAATTGCTTCAATACCAGAACCATATGGGGCAACATTCACTCTTAACTTCTCCAATTAACGGACAGGTGGGAAACGTTCTAAAAAACATTCTAACAAATCCTCGTAACTTGTAAACGTAATAAAAGGCGTACCCAATTGTCCGCTAGCGTTTGGTGAATAACCTTCTCGACCGCTGGTGCAACCGAGACAAGCAGTTGTACTACGAAAACGTCTGAATTTTCGCCTGAAGAACCGACCCTGAACATATGGATAACTCCTCGAAACTATTACAGGGTCTCCCTCCTTTAGCTCGGTATGGTGGTTCAGCCTATTCTTGTTTTGAAAAGAGTGTTTCTATTTCTTAAATATTTTCCATCAATGGCAATTTGTGTTTTATTCTGAATGAAGGTGAAATACGTAAAGGTATTCATAATTAGTAGTAATGAAGCAAGCAGTCATTTAGCAAGTAAACCCACTTTAATGTCACCAATCTCATCGGTGGTAGGTAGTGGAAGTTTATATAATATTGCTTACCGAGGAAATAACTCTGATTTTGAAATAACCAGAATAAAACTAAGAAATGTTTAAACAATAAATATAAACAATAAAAAATATCTTAATTAAGCCTATTTTCTGAATCACTTTTGACTGAAGTTACGCCTCTTTTAATTTGATTAGTTTCATTCAACACTTTTGAAACACATTTTTGTAATGCATTACTTTGTGTACTATCCGTTTAAATTTATGGCAGTCATCTTTTGGCAGTCAAATTTCTAAGTAACTAATTTTTATCTTGAAACAATCAAATTTTAATTTAGTTTTAATTTAATTTTAAATATTATTCATATAACTATTTTCTATAATATTTGTATTTGATGAACACGAATTATGGGAATCACGAAGGTTGTGCTGCTGAGCCGCATTTATCAACTATTTTCAATTTACTTATGCTATCTGTGTTTATATTTGTGATAATATAAATTTACTAATATATTTATTACATCTCCACAAGAATTTTGTCCGTCAATAGTTATTTTTCTTTCTCATATTCTTCGAAATCTTGTAATTTTGTAAATCTACGAATTCTTGTCTTGTAGGGTTAGTTTTTTCTCATCCATAATCATTTCGAAGGGGTAGTTGTGTTTCAACGTCTGTGAATTTGTAGGAGCCTCAACAATCTAATCACCTAGTTCCTTAACTCTTACCTTTGCTACGCCGTTGGCCTTCTTGTTGCCGCCTATCCTTATGCGTCCGTGAACTCAATTCACCTTGCCTTCCGTGGTTCGGTTAAGAACATTGTCGGTTTTTGTAAATATAGATGAGCAGATCCAGTATGCACAAATAACCTAAATTGCTCTCTAACTATGGTAGTATGGATTCATTATCGAGTTGACTAACGTAAGAGAGTTGGTTAAAATTTTCGTCACCCTCTCGGTGAATATTTCAACCTAAAAGATGTTGCAGTAGTCTGGCAGCCCCCGTTTAGATTACTACTACACTACACTACTACACTACTACTACTATATCTACTACACTTTCTATTAGATTTGAGCCATTTGGAAAAAATACGTGTTCCCTTTCGTCATAACTTCTCTTATGTTTACTACTGGCTTATTGCCAATTCCTTTAGATTTCGCGTGATATTTTACCCTCAAATCTGTGGGTGGTAAATGAGATTTGATGCAGTGGATGGAATGCTTTTTTAGGCTCCTGCAATGCGTAGCCTCTGAACTTAACTGGCTCTTTCACGTCGATTCTTTTGTTTGTGGCTTTTGTAGGTATTAAGGGGCAGTGAGACATTCTTCACCCTCTATTCTCTCCTGCTCTATCTCTCTCCCTCTCTTAAGCTTCCAACATCAGCTTATTATTCGAAAGCAGTCCACGGTACGTGCCAATGTCTTTAATTCGTTTGTCATCTATTGAAACTACAAGTCTTTTTCGATTAATCTTTTTATTTCCGAATGCTGAGTCGTTCAATCCACTTACGTTGGGACTTATGTCACGAAATTGTGTGGAAAACTTTTTAAAAAATAACGTTTTAAAATAAACATTTCTGTAAATATTTTTTTATTTGAAACTTATTTAAAACTTTTATTTAGGATTATCTATCTTTTATTAAAGATCTTTATTTAAAAAATTAAACCTTCATTAAATGTTATTGAATTTTTTTAATAAAACTGTTATGGTTAACGTTTTAAATTATTCTAAAATGAAGTCTTTAATAATAATCCTTAATAACAGATTTTCACAAACAAAAATGTTCTTTTACTGTTATTTATTTACTGTTATTGCTTTGCTGTTATCAGTATACTTTAAAATAATAACAATTTTTATGTTATAAATAATAATAATTTAATAACAGTTATAAATAATTCTGAAAATGAAAGCTTTTAACTTTTATCATTAATAGCAGTTTAATTTAAGCTTAGCCCTTAAAGCATGTTCATAAACTTTGGACCTTAAATTTTGAAATTCAAATTAACTGCTGGTTCTGACTGTTAAAAAGAAAAAAACAGTTTACTTTTATACCAAGGATTTTTTGAAGTAACTGCTATTTTCATGTTTCGTGTTTATTACGATACGACTTCAGTCTGACGGATGTTATGACTTATACACAAGCAAATTCTAAAACTTTGATGAAACGAAATGGTATTAAAGAGAGTATCAGTAAGGGTTAACCATAAATTAATATCATACCTGACCTCATCATTGTTTATCATTGAGTAAAGGGTAAGGGGTAGGCACACGTATTGGACTATAAATATTGATGCGGTTTCTTTTGTTATCTCTTATTCGTCAGATATTATTATGTTCTTGTCGTGTCTGCGCCAGATATTTTCAGCATTTTCAGTTTTTTGTTTTATGTTGGCAATTTTTTTGTTCCCTTTTGATTTTGCTTTGGCATTATTTGAGAAAAGTATTCGTGCTCTAGCGGAGGCAGCCTTTGTTGTCGATGCTTTCGAGTGGAATTAAGTGCGCACGAAAGAATTTGAATGCTTATTCGATTAAGTATCAAAAGCGCGCAAGATTTTCCTGTGAAGGATCATTGGTTTTTCGAGCGCAAGAAGCGCCCCCTTAAAGTGAATCAAAAGATTTGACGTTGTAAATTTTCAAAGCAAAACTGATTTCTGTCGGAAACAGAAGCGCCACCGCCACCGTACCGTACCGATCGGACCAGTTAAGTCCACAAATGTTACAATTTCAATAATGCTAGATTTTCAAACAAATGTTAACATAATGAAATTCGGGCAACGCCAAATCGAAGAGAGTACATTTTATTCGTTATTATGCGTTATTTCATCCTGTTTAGTGTTCACGACTGGTACTCGAAATAATTGCATTTGCATTTGTTTAAATTAATTATACATGTATGGTATGTGTGTATGTATTTGTATGTGTGTATGGAACGTGTATATGTATTTGTTTATTGCATATATATTTACTACTATTCGTACACTATTCGTTGCAAATATTCTATAGATGCCAGGCTGGAACGGGACGATGCATCGTTGACAAGGCTCATAGGAATCAATGCCAGGCTTGTCGGTTAAAGAAGTGCCTTCAAATGGGAATGAACAAAGACGGTAAGTTCAACTTTTTTTTTTTCTCGACATCTATCAATGCCTTTCAGTGCAATGTAGTGTAATGCTCACAACTATCACAAATAGGTATCAATGGGAAAATAAATGAGGAGAGAAATAAAACGAGTTCAGAAAAAGAAATTCTTCAAAAATAAATCCCATAATATGCTTTTCGAGGGCAGACATACTTGAATGAAAGCCAAATTTCTGCAACGACAAAACCACAAAATGATAAGATTCTGAATTATGCATAATTTATTAGAACCTTTTTCCATGCAAAGAAAGTATATTCAAATTAATTTTAACAATAAAACTAACTGGACTTAAAAACAAATTGAATTTCAGCATTACCGGGATTAATCACAGAAAAAAAAATATTTCGGCATCGAACGATGAGCGTCATCAAACTCCATTTATGTAAATTTTTAAAGTCGACTGGTTCTAAAATGTGTTTCGCGAAATTCTTCCCCAAAAATTTTAACCATTTCTCGGTTTTACACTACTTTTTATACCCTACACTAAAGATGTATAAAAATTAATAAAAGGGTATCATATTAAAGAGACATAACTTATATAGATAAGTATGTACACGATCAAGTATTCTGACACAGAATCAGCCATTAATTCAATCTAGCCCTCTTTAATCTGCGTCTCTGCTTGTCTGTCGGTAGGGCTGTAGGAGTAACTACTACCGGAGAACGAATAGAAACCTAACTCTCCAGGAGGTTGCTTAGCGTTTTGAAATTTATACAATTTTCAAATCATAAGATTTTCTACAGATATTTCCTGACGATTTTAATATTGACAACGAGAGAAATTAAATCAAAGCCACGCCTACTTTTTAAAGCAGATATGAATTTATCTACGGATTTAACTTAATTACTCAATCTCATTTAAAAATTATAAGCTAGAAAATTATTAGCTAGAAAATTATAAGCTAGAATTATATTATATTATATTATATCTATTCTCTAAGTAAAAGTGACTCCCAGCAACTAATATGGTCTCGGTGCGCCAGCTATTTTTATACGGGTTCTACTAGACAAATTGGATCCTTTAGTAAAGCTCATTAGGAAATCGTAGCGCTCATTAAGTAACACTCCGAGCCACTGCTAAAGGTCGTTTAACAAATCTCTATATTGAACTTTGTTTGTGAGCGTGTCACGAAGTTTATGGTACGTGGACTGCGACGCTCAGCAGATAGAACTTTTCCTTCACTCTATAAAATATTTATTTTAGATTTATAATAAATACAAACGCAGTACAGACATTCTTTATACTCGTCACAATACTCGCCAACACAATCAATTATTTTCAAGATTTTGCCCCTTTTGCTTTTATGGATTATGTTGTTTGGAGATTTATAAACATTCTTTATGCTATTGGCTTTTCATTTTAATAGCTTAAAATTGCACAATTTTCGAAATTTTGCTTTAATTCATAAAATAATTTTGAGTAATATAAATACGCTTTGAGATTTCGAACTTTATTTTATTTAATTATTGAGAAAGGGTATGATAAATCAGATCAATCAGTCTGTTTTGTGGGTGGGAAATAAAAAGAGAAATATCTATTTCACAGCATACAGCCTTTGTGGCAAACCTCCAACACCTTTTTTGCACGATGAATTGTTTTGACGTTTCTTATGAACTAATTGTTATTCCGACGTGCCAAGTAGTGCCGTTTCGAGGGATCGCTCCTGGCAATTCTATGTGAATATTTTATATTGCTTACAATATTTTTGCTGCAATTCAGCGATGATTATCATAAGCGAAGAAATAAGCAAATGTGCAGATGCGACAGACTATCAATAACAATTATTGTCTCTTTCAAAGTATTTCCAGAGGAAATAAAGAATGAAAAAACTACTGTAAAAGACTTACCATTTTTCGAAATTGAACAAATTCTTTTTATTTCTATTCCTACAACGAAATTAAAACCATTTATGTAAATAATTCTTAATATAATTATTACATTTATTTGAAAAGATTAAAAGGTTGCAGATATCGCTTTATATAATTTATAATATAAAGCTTTCAAAAATAATTATAACTTTAACTAAACAAATCAGACCATAAAAATAATAAAATACTAATTTTCAAAAGTAATTTCTCGTATGTGTTTTCCTACGAATTGCGCAGTCTCTCTTTTATTTTACTTTTCGAGGAAGCTTCTCACTCCTTTTCCGAACCAAAGCTTCGGTGAGTCAGTGGAATTACGACTGGTCACTAAACATTTCTTACGGAAGCCATCGAAAGTAAACAATTTCCGCCTTAGTTTGCTCCGCCCTATAAGGATTTCTCTACTTTAGTTAAACACGCTAGAGTTCATAATGAGCATTATAAAAACGTTGTAAAGCATTCTCTCGAAGCCGCGCTCTAAAGTCTACAAAAATAACTTGCTTTTATAATTTGAAAGACAATTCCATTTAAAAATACTTTAGTGCTTAAAAAAACCCGAAAATCTGGGTCAAAATCTAAATTGAATAGTTTTAGAAGAAAACTAAATTGTTTTTATAATTCAAATTTTTTTATAGAATTCGATTACTGTTTATAAATATAAGAGTTATTAAATAACACTGAATAAAATGAAGTAAAAATATGGTAATGCCTTTGGGAACAGATTTTTTGGCAATTTAAAAAAATAATTATCTATAAATAAAAGTGAGCGTGTTTGTCAGATAGTTCGTTTAGAATGATGTCAAGAATTTCTGCATCAATTTTCATGCACTTTTTGAATTTCTAACAAGTGGCCGCCGCGAAACGAATTTACCGCTGGAAGAGGTTTTGCATATTTTTCTAAGATTATACATCATACAAAGGTATATCTCACAGCAATAAATTGATAAATTGCAACAAATTTTCTTATAACACTTTCAAAGAGAGTATTATAGTTTATAAATTATTCCTATAAATTATCCACCGCTTATTTGAGTGAATATTACGGAAACAGGATAGGATAGGACAGGATACAAAGTGTTATAAAATAGTTTTGCATAAAATTATTAATGTTTTGGCTAGACGACATTAATAATTTTCTTCATGGAATTCAAACTTTAAGACGTCTGTTTTCAATTTTAATATTTTTATGTCATATTTTTATACAAAATTTCAATATTTTTGGGCGCTATGCAAATTGTCATGGGATAATAATTATTGTCCTATGGCAGCAACAAGGTAACGAACTAGATAGGTGGTTTCTAACGTTTGCCATGCAGTTTATACTAATCCATAGGACACATTTCGCATTTTAGGAAATTTCAGAAAAATATATACATGCTTTATAAACAGATAGAAAACACAATTCATGCTACAAATGACATAATGAAGCACATATTACCCCACGAAAATTATTAGAAAAGTAAAGTTGGAAAAAAGAAGAATGGAATAAAAGTTAAAGATTGAAAAAAACGGCAACAACAAACATCTATCAATGTAACATACAAATGGATCTGCTTTAAATACTTTTTTCCACATTTCGGTCCGAAATATATTATATATTTTTTCCAATTAATTTAAATCAAACATTTGCTGATATTGCTATTTAGAAATTCAAAAATTCTGATTTAACTGCGGGAAATATTTTAAATCCCTAGATTAATCTTGTAAAATTAATGTACATGAATAATTTTTTTAGTCAAAATACAAACACGTTTAAAAGTTTTATGATTTTGTTATGAAAATTTTATAAAATTGAGACACTTTAGTCATTTTCTCTTGCTGAAATAAACCTTTAGAGTTACAAAAAAGCGTATATAAATTCGATGAAATGTTATTGAATGTAAATTTAAAGTTATTAAATGTATGTAAATAATTTAAAACGACATATTTTTAGTAATAATTTTTATTAAGAATTTATCAAAAACTTGTTTATTAAATTTCTTTGATTAAGAGTGTTTAGTTCATTATGCGATCTTATAAAAGTGTTATAGGCTATTTTGCGAGTGGTCTTACGGTGATGTGAGGAATACGAGCAAAATTAATCTACTTTTTTCATATTCTGTTAAAACCGTTTGGCTAAGATTTTGAATCAGAGACTTCGGTATTTCAACTACCTGACAAAAAAAAATGAAACACTTAATAATAATAATTTCTGTGCATGTGCGCGTTCTACCTCAAAGTTCTAGCAAAAACTGTAAAATAATTTTCTTAAGCTTTGGCAAAAATTTCTTAACTCTCACAATTATATTTTGTCCTTTAAGAATTTTTAATTTTCTGTTTGTGGACTTGCGCACAGACTTGTTTCATCCTGGTACAGAAAGCTTTGATTTTATAAATTGTGTATTTAGTTAATATCTAAATCTCCAGTCACTCAAAGATCTTCTGACACTACTATTTGTTTGACCTCTGTTTGCCTGTCTGCCTGCCTCTCTGGCTGATGGGAAAGAGACATGGACATGAAATTTTATTGAATATCATGTCATTCTTTGACACTCAATATCTGCTAAATCGGATAAGGGATATTTTTTTGAAGTAAATATAAATGAATTCTTATAGCTCAATTACATAGATGTTAGCGCAATTTTTTGAGATTAAAATTGTCAGTATAGATCAGTCAGTCCATCAGTTTATAAAAAAACCTTGAAGCAAAAATTATACCCCAAAAATCTGTCTGGTCTGAAAGATAGGCGTGTTCCACACACTGGTTACTGGTTTTAGGTCATAAATTGATATTACAAGTGTAAGGCATTTGTTTTATATTGCATTAGTGTGGATCGAAACCTCTTACGTAAAATTGGGTTCGCTTTACACCGGATTGGTTTCGATTGATATGTCGTAACGATGAAGCGACGTAAAGAGAGATTCAAATATATTGATTTAAAGGCGTAAAGAGAGATATAACTGCAAGACTTGTTGAGAAATTCAGCCCCTCAATATTATTTTTGAATAACAGTCTCCTGTTCAAAAATATCGCGAAGGATTTCCTTACAATTTTCTTCGGCTGCAAAGACGTGGAGCGTCATGAGTTTTTGCCACAGATAATAACGGTCATCAAGGAATACTACGAGCAGAAATGCCCGAATTTTTGGGAAAACAAAAATTGGCTTTTGCGTCGTGCTAACGTCCTTACTTACACATCGTTCCTTGCGCCCGAATTTTCGGCTAAATCAAGACAGTAATGATGCCGTAGCCATCGTAAGCCCATTTCTGGCGTCCCGTGACCTTCTCTTGTTCCCGAAATAGAAGAAATAAAAACTCTTTGATCTATTTAAAAGAATTGGCAAAGATCGAGGACGAAACAAAACCCATCCAGGCAAAATAGGTGTCAAAAATTCAAAATTGATTGACTTCTCAGTTTGAGAGAAGGACATGATTGCCAATATAGCGCCATAGAAAGAATTAAAAATCGAATCCGCGAAAATTCTCGATAAGATTTGAACATACCTCGTATTGTTTAATATATTATAAGTTTTATAATCAGTGATATAAAAGAATTTCCGGTTCCGATGTTCGACATATAATTTCATATAATTTTTAGGGAAGGGAAGCGTAAATTATCCCTTCGTAAAGTGTACGCTTTTGTTGCATCGTTTGATTAAAAACAATAACTAATTGCATTAGACACAATTCGCATCACTTTCATTATATTCTATTGGTTTTGAAAGTCCTTTACGATTACGTTAGGGTTGAAATATATTCTAGTAGAAGCAAACATTTATGTAAGAGAATTTCTTTTATTTTGCAACTGACTTGAATTCCGGGAATCACTCGAACAACACTGCTTGGAAGCGATATTTGAAGACAGATTTTCATCTTTATTTCCGCAGATAGTAAAACAGAATATTGCTCACATTTCCGTTTTTTAATTTAAAGAACGCAGAGTTAAGGAATATATTGCTTAAGTAATATTGATTATTTTTAATTAAATAATTAAATAATATTTTGCTGCAACGAAACGTAGGTGGTGGCTAGATTTGATAACGATATGATTATTGAATAGAACTCAAATAAAATAAATCTTGAAAATAACCATCGAAGTACTTTTCGAACGAAGCACGTAAACGTTTGAAAAAATTAATATAAATTTCTCGAAAAAATCTATTTATCCAGTCTTTCTGGAAAAATCTATTTATCTATTTATCCAGTCAAGACTAACGAAGGAGAAAATGTAAAATTAAGAATGTAAGTCCTTAATTTGGAAATTAATTTTGGTTTTTTTTTTGTATATAAACTATTTTTTAGTAAAACGATACATACATTTAAAATTCAGTGCAAATTACTTTATGAAGACGTTTTGCATATTTTTCTAAAACTATACTCATACAAAGGCATATCTCACAAAGATAAATTGGCCAATTAGGAGCAGATTTTCTTATAACACTTTCATATGAAGTAATAATTTCCAAATTACGTTAGAACTGCTAAAATGTACGAGCTATTCGTGAATATTTGAAACTCTCTAAAGCCATTTTGAGCTCCCGTGGTTTTAATATAACTAACTTCATAAAGATTTCGATGATGTTATTTCTCCTTAATGACTCCTTATATCGATTTTTTTGGAACCCTGAAATGACAACTGGTTTAGGTTGGCTAAAGAATTCAAACTAAGAAAAAAAAACGAAGGCGTAAAATAATTTGTCATAATGTCCTTCAAAAGAGTATGAATAGATTCCCCAAGACAAGATATAGTAAAATCACTTTATATAATGTTTGTTCTTAGTCGTATACTAATATTAATAAAAAAAGGGTTAATATTATTATTAATAGCATCTGCTTTTTCTTTTTAAATTAAACGAGGCGGTTAATGAACGCTATTAAAATAGCGGTTATCCTGTAGTAAGATATTTTAAAACATATTCCAAGATAAAAAATATTTTTTATTATTGTAAATTATAAAATTTTTGCATACAACAAAAAAAGAAACGCTAGACCCGAGCCATAATAAACAGTCACGTTTTCTTAATATCATTGCGCAGACCAGCATGTGTTACCAAGCCCGAACGTTTGGTATGAATTTTATGGTACTAAATGGTGCATGATTTTTTTTCATCAAGTGTCTCCAACTGCTTAACCCGAGAATGTATATTATTTATTCCTGTTTTTTTGAAAAAACAGATAATAATATTTTAAAAATATGTTGTAACAGGTTGTCATTGCTGTTGTTGCTGTTGTTGTTGTTGCGCATAACAACCAAAGCAATAATCATGTTTGATGTCCCGTTGCGTAAGGTATCCACATGTCGCGAGTGTGGCACGCGTTTTAAAGTAACGAAAATATAATTGTTAGGACTATTTTAGGAAATGTTTGCATTGCTCCGAATGTCTAATAGAGTCCAGAATTCACTGGACAGAAACTGATGTTAATTGAATGCACACGAAAATGAAATCCTTACGTTCGAGGGCTGCTTCGTTCAATTTTATCACATCTCATGCTTCTTGGTGTGACATCTAATTATTCAACAAATTTTCACTTTCGTTTATGAATTTGTTTTTGCAGCAGTTCAAAATGAACGACAGCCAAGAAACACCGCTACTATACGACCTGAGACGCTGCGGGAGATGGAGCACGGGCGTGCACTGCGAGAAGCCGCAGTAGCAGTCGGTGTTTTTGGGTAAACGCGTCATTATTTACACCACCACCTCTTGATTAATTTTTGAATGGAAATTTCGATTCATCGATATTATTTCTCATTTCATTAACAATTTAGTCCGCCCGTTTTATTATCGCCGAGCTGTTATGGGGCGGGTATGCTAACACCTACGTGTAAGTAACACAAATACACAAATCGAGCGCACAAATACGCTCGATCTAAACCAACCCAATTTGCTTTTCAACAGCATTGCAACCAATGCCAATGGGACGGATTCTGCAGCATAACCAATTAGCACCGCCAACACAAATCTCCTCCAACGTAAGCCCCTCAGGAAGTTTTCATGTCGTTCATCCAAATCTACAAGCAAATGATAGAAACCCCGCGAGCATTCCTCCCGGTAGAAGTTCCAATAATAATACTATCGAACCACAATCTCCATCGCCAAATCGGAGTAAGTTAGTTAGATTATTATTGTCATTATTTGCGATATTGTTGCGAAAGCCATTTATCTATACGATTCTGTTTTTCGTCTTTCTTTCCAGTAAAACTATCTGATAAACCATTAGATGAAAGTATCTCCTCTATTAGTTCTGCAAGCCCAATTTGTGATCATGAAAATGATGGTAGTCGATGTTCTTTTAAAATAAATTACTACCATTTCATTGTATTTCCAATTATTATCCTCTTGGGCAGATGACTCCATTGACGTCACAAACGATGAAGAGCCTCAAGGTGAGGAGAGTGATCCAATTAGACGATTAGGCATAACTCAGTTTGCATCATCAAATATCTGTGGCCATTCCTGTGAGACAGTGTATGAGACGAGTGCACGTTTACTTTTTATGGCTGTTAAATGGGCGAAAAATTTACCGAGTTTCGCGAGCCTCTCATTTCGGGATCAGGTAAAACTTCCCTCAATTAAATTCCACAACTTTTCTACTACTCTCCCACATTTTCAGGTAATTTTGTTGGAAGAATCCTGGTCGGAATTATTTCTACTCAATGCCATTCAGTGGTGCATTCCGTTGGACCCCAATCGTTGCTCTTTGTTTTCAGTTACAGAACATTGCAATTCTTACTGTATGAATTCTGTCAATTATATCTCTAAAGCCGATGTGAGTAATTCATATATATTTGAAAAAGCCAATACGTTATGCGTTTTTTTCAAAAATTCGTTGAACAATATCTCAATTCGTTGACAATACATAATCAAAAGAAATCCCTGACACGAATCTTCTTATCCATCATTACGTCAGTTTTACTGGCGCTGAAAGTAGTCTTGAAATCGGAGCAGCTACACGCCCATTTTTAAACTTTTAAAAGAATAAGTATTGTTTCTTCGATGAAGCAGTATTTGCCAGATTCCAAACCCGGATTTGAAAAAAAACAGCAAAATTTTCAAAAGCTCAAATTTTAAATCAACAGCTTAAGCCTTTATTAATGGCATGTTATAAAAAGTGATGACTAATCCAGTGCAATTTATTAAAATATTTCCTTGTATGTGAATTAGAAGCAAGTTTCATTCTCCCACATTTTTAATACCGGCAAAAGCTGCATGACGGGGATATTTAATCTAGACCAAGACTTTATCCATCTTGTCATATACTTTAATTAACTCAAATCATTTTTACAGATTGCCATCGAAGTCCGAACTTTACATGAGATTTTCTGTAAATTTAAAGCTGTGTTGGTTGATCCGGCAGAATTTGCTTGCATGAAAGCAATCGTTTTATTTCGACCGGAAACACGTGGATTGAAAGATCCGTCACAAATTGAAAATTTGCAAGACCAGGCACACGTCAGTCAAAAGTACGAACCCCTATAGACGCATCTCATCAATTTCATATTTTTTAACAGGTAATGCTATCGCAACATACCCGAACGCAGTTTTCCGCACAAATTGCTCGCTTTGGCCGTCTGCTCCTGATGCTGTCATTACTGAAAACAGTAGGATCACATAAAATCGAAGCCATCTATTTTCATCGTACCATTGGCAATACTCCAATGGAAAAAGTTCTATGTGATATGTATAAGAATTAATTTGTCGAATTTAAATTAATTATAAACTTCGGTAATATGTACATTTTATTTATTAAGTACATAAGTACAAGCACACAACTGTAAATAAACACTGGTTTTTAAAATTTCAAAACTCTAAAAGTTAGTTCTTTAAATAAATTCACATCATTTCACTCGCTGACTTTAGACAATTTCACTTCCTTCATGAATTCACTGACTTCGTTGCGATGAAAAGCCGTATCTATATTTCTAAAAATGTCTTGAGTGTACATATGCTGAGAAGAAATTCCCGAGAGTTGATCTCAAGAGGTGCGATGAGCCGCCAAAACTGAGTAATACATATGCTGTAAGCTTCTTGAATTTTTTCTTCCGAATTTAAAGATCGATACTTGCAAATCTAACAGATGAACAAAATTGCTTATGTCCTGTTCGATTCGAGAATTAGGTATAGTGAGAGCTGTTATTGCTTCAATTAGTGAGCTTATTTTTTTCAGTCTCGGGAAGTTGGCAGCTTTAATAGTCAATCGTTTTGTCAGTTTTTGAACAGCCTATAATAGTGACAACCTAGATTCTCTAAATCGTATTTGTCGTTTAACTGTTTGACATAGCTTTATTTAACAAGACGCCCCCACAGTAGTATCAAGCAGTGCTCGAAAATAACTCTTATTTTCAAAACTTTTATTTAAAAGTAAAAGTTTAACTTTTATTTTTAAAAGTAAAAGTTAAAAGTATACTTTTACTTTTAAAAATAAAAGTAAAAGTTTACTTTTAACTTTTACTTTTATTTTTAAAAGTAAAAGTATACTTTTAACTTTTACTTTTATTTTTAAAAGTAAAAGTTTACTTTTAACTTTTACTTTTATTTTTAAAAGTAAAAGTATACTTTTAACTTTTACTTTTATTTATAAAAGTAAAAGTTTACTTTTAACTTTTACTTTTATAAATAAAAGTTAAAAGTTGACTTTTACTTTAATTTAAAAGTTTTTTTAATAAGAGTTATTTAAGACTTTTTCGTAATATAAGTTTTTTGTTGATGAGGTAGATGATGGTCAATACGAACTAACATTGAGCTACGATATGATGAAAACAATTGATCTTAGCTGGTGGGTTGGAAGATGCACATATATAGAAAGTATTGTGAAATAGATTTTTTACATAGTGGGACGTGGGCGGGGGCCACTCAATACCCCCTAAGGGGCGTTTCTTACGAAAAAATGACTTTGCGTCAATCGGTAGCAAATGTCGCGAAACGGATATAAAATCAGGGGTAGGGGGAGTGGCCGCCCCAAAAGGGCGCAGTGGGCGGTTTTTGACAAAAAACTACTTTGCGCTAATCGATAGGAAGTATCATGAAACGGATTTGGGAGATGGTGGTACGGGGCGTGGACTCCCCAAAATGGGCGTAGTGGGCGGTTTTTGACAAAAAAACTACTTTGCGCTAATCGATAGGAAATATCATGAAACGGATTTGGGAGATGGTGGTACGGGGCGTGGACTCCCCAAAATGGGCGTAGTGGGCGGTTTTTGACAAAAAAACTACTTTGCGCTAATCAATGTCAAAGGCCATGAAAAGGGTTTGGGACACTGTATAAGGTGGACGTGGACGCACACAAAGAACAGAAGGGGCATTTTTCAAGACCCAAGTATTAAGTATTTTTGTTATGAATTTTCAAAAGATCGTCCCTCATTCTTTCTGACTTTCTTTTTTTCTTTCTTTCAATCTGTCTCTCTTTTTCTGTTATCTCTTTGGATGCGTATCTTCATTTATATGGCATGTAGTCTATTATGTATATGTGCCGATTTGTTCGCTGAAGATTGGAAGTATGGTTTTCGGAAGAATGCTTACGACATTGCCTGAGATCTTTAATTACATTTGTTGTATGAAATTATTACATTCAGCATGATATTTTCTCTGCATGCATTAATTAAAATATTAATCTTAATATATTGGATTTTTGGAATGAAAGCACGTTCCATTTTTTGGGTGAAATTGGCCAAATAATTCACGGTGTTCCGGCAACACAAGTCTCTGTGGAACGGGCATTTTCTGCTTTAAAATTAATTCTAAACAATAGACGGACAGCCCTTACTGAACAACATTTGAAAGAATTAATATTAATTAAACTAAATTCGTAATTTAATTTCTATCTCGGTTTTCAACATATATTGGAAAGCAATTAAAACTATATTTAAGATAGCTAAATAAAACGATGAATAAAAATATTTTTATTAACACAAAGATAAAGAAAACTTTATTCATTTTCAAAAACTATGATCGCATTTGAAGCAGTTTTGCAACAGGTCAAGCCGTTGTCTGTAGCAGCGAGCAATCTTATCAATTTCAATAATTTTATTGCACTTCCAAACGGTGACAATACATACAGAGCGTAATAAATGCCCGCACTTAGCTCCTATGAATATGAAATGTTGATCGTGTAAATTAAACCCTTTCGTCTGATAAAAGGACGGGCAAACGCATACGCAGGTAAATATGAGGTCCTTGTTGAAATGTATCGGATCTCATTGTTGAAAAAAATGCATGCAGAGAAAATATCATGCTGAATGTAATAATTTCATACAACAAATGTAATTAAAGATCTCAGGCAACGTCGTAAGCATTCTTCCGAAAACCATACTTCCAATCTTCAGCGAACAAATCGGCACATATACATAATAGACTACATGCCATATAAATGAAGATAAGCATCCAAAGAGATAACAGAAAAAGAGAGACAGATTGAAAGAAAGAAAAAAAGAAAGTCAGAAAGAATGAGGGACGATCTTTTGAAAATTCATAACAAAAATACTTAATACTTGGGTCTTGAAAAATGCCCCTTCTGTTCTTTGTGTGCGTCCACGTCCACCTTATACAGTGTCCCAAACCCTTTTCATGGCCTTTGACATTGATTAGCGCAAAGTAGTTTTTTTGTCAAAAACCGCCCACTACGCCCATTTTGGGGAGTCCACGCCCCGTACCTCCATCTCCCAAATCCGTTTCATGATATTTCCTATCGATTAGCGCAAAGTAGTTTTTTTGTCAAAAACCGCCCACTGCGCCCTTTTGGGGCGGCCACTCCCCCTACCACCTGATTTTATATCCGTTTCGCGACATTTGCTACCGATTGACGCAAAGTCATTTTTTCGTAAGAAACGCCCCTTAGGGGTATTGAGTGGCCCCCGCCCACGTCCCAATATGTAAAAAATCTATTTCACAATACTTTCTATATATGTGCATCTTCCAACCCACCGGCTAAGATCAATTGTTTTCATCATATCGTAGCTCAATGTTAGTTCGTATTGACCATCATCTACCTCATCAACAAAAAACTTATATTACGAAAAAGTCTTAAATAACTCTTATTAAAAAACTTTTAAAATAAAAGTCATCGAATAACTCTTATTAAAAAACTTTTAAAATAAAAGTCATCGAATAACTCTCATCGAAAAACTTTTAAAATAAAAGTCATCGAATAACTTTTATCGAAAAACTTTTAAAATAAAAGTCATCGAATAACTCTCATCGAAAAACTTTTAAAATAAAAGTCATCGAATAACTCTCATCGAAAAACTTTTAAAATAAAAGTCATCGAATAACTTTTATCGAAAAACTTTTAAAATAAAAGTCATCGAATAACTCTTATCGAAAAACTTTTAAAATAAAAGTCATTGAATAACTCTTATTTCATGACTTTTATTATAAAAGTCATAAAAGTTTCGACCTCTGGTATCAAGTGATTGAGAGGCAACCCGAAAAAATGGCACAGGACAATAAGGTGATTTCTTGAATAAGTCCAACCGCATTACTTTTCAACATTTTATTTCTAATTATTAACCGGTTTTTATAGAAAATTACATAGAAAAAATTACATAGAAAAATAGAAACTTAGATTACATAGGAAACATAGAAACTCAGAAAACATAGAAACTTAGAAAACATAGAAACTTAGAAAACATAGAAACTTAGAAAACATAGAAACTTAGAAAACATAGAAACTTAGAAAACATAGAAACTTAGAAAACATAGAAACTTAGAAAACATAGAAACTTAGAAAACATAGAAACTTAGAAAACATAGAAACTTAGAAAACATAGAAAACAAAATTACATAGAAAACATAGAAACTTAGATTACATAGAAAATTACATAGAAAAATTACGTAGAAAATTACTTTAAGTTTTCTAAGTTAAAAATAAATAAATAAATACGAAATTTTATTTCTAAATTTATTTTATTATATATTAAATTAAAATTATTTTTTTTCTAAATATTTAATTTTAAAATATATATGTCTTTTACCTTTTTAAATTTATATTAATATAATTTTACATTATTGCAATCAATAATTTCATATTGAAAATAAATACATGTTTTTATTGTAACCTAGATTCTCTAAATCGTATTTGTTCTAACTGTTGCCGTTTAACGGTTTGACATAGCTTTATTTAACAAGACTCCCCACAGTAGTATCAAGTGATTGAGAAGCAACTCGAAAAAATGGCACAGGACAAGAAGGTGATTTCTTGAATAAGCCCAACCGCATTACTTTTCACCTACAAGTCCGAGCTTTGTTTAATTAACAAAGCAGCTGTTGTTGAAAATGCGGTGGAATTGATTGTAGCTGGGCCTTTATGCACAGCAATTGCTTAGAACAAACAAAGAGTTATTTATTCCATCAAATAAATCATAAGTTAAAATAATATAATTTTAAAAATATGGTGATCATAAACCTACATCAAATATTAACATATATTGCAACAGCGTTGTCAGAGTGACTACTAGTGAAATACAAGTTATAAAACCCTGCAGAAATGACCGATATAGAAATTAAAGTGATTGATTTCTTGGAAAAAAGACTACGCCAAATTCACTAAAAAGCGGAAATCTGTTGTAATTATGAGAAATTCCTTTATACAATTATAATCAACGTATATAAAATCGGATATATATTTTCATTACAAACGTCAAATCCTTGCACTTTAATTAGTGTACGATATTATCCAGACAATAATCCGTCGTACATGAAAGTGTTTCGGTGTTGACATGATGTCACGCCCCTTTCTGCCTCGTTTCTAATTGCAAATTTGTAAAGAAAAAATGCGGGATGGGCTTGGTGTGCAGATTACAAAGTTTCGGATCGAGGAGATGTAGGAAACGTAGGACATAAGGAAGTGTACTTATTACCAAACTGTCGGCAACATTACCGGAGAGTGATCTTGTAGTGTTCCTGGTGTCTATATAATGTTACATTGTTCACTAAATAGCTGAATAACTACATTCTCCAGAAAACAAACAATAACATTGGGTTAAGCATTAAGTAAATGTTGGTTAAAAAACATTTGGGCGGGTCTGTTAGATCGGTTAGAATTGGCTCAGTTTGATTAACTGAAGAATGTGGAGTTTTAAGCAAAAGGAATTGGGATCACAGTAACAAAATTTGAAAAGGGTTAATGTCTCATGTAATATAATCTAAGAATAATCCTTATCCACACTTCAAGCTTCCAATTGCAATTGTTTGAAAGTACTCTACAATGTTTGTTGCTATTTTGTAAGCTTGTTTTTTGTTTTTGTAAGCTAATTTTCTTAATTTTCTGAAGTGTTAAGTATAGCATACGATACAAATTTAAAATATGTTTTGCATTAATTTTAATAATTAATAAATAAATATTGGTTTTTTACTTTCAGAAAAACATCATGGATTATTACCACTAATGGCTAATGATTTCCTATCTCTTCCCATCACCGAAAAACATCCACCTCTCTATTGAAATGAATATTGATCGGTTGCATTGGAACTTGTTCTTATCGTTTTGGTGGGGAATCATAGAATTGACTATTGTTATAAGTGATCCCCAAATACTATCGAAGAACTACGAGGCCAGTACACAAAATCACGCTGTTATCACGGTGTCCGCTCCAAAAAATATCGAAGATTCTACCGAATTACATTTGGAAAGTGATATTAGAAGAAGAAATCCTGCATCTAGTTCAATATATTTTCAATTGGATCCAGAACGTGATGAGCACAAAACTGTCGATAATTCTGAAACAGTCATTGGGGAGGATAGCAAACTGTTTGAACGGATATTAAATTTAGAAACCCGACAACGAATAGTCGATGCTAATAATTTAACAAAAAAAGAGCCCACCCAAGTTGGTGTCGCGAAAGATTCTAGCTTAAATAGGACTCTTTTAAATTCTGATAGCACTGAAAAACTAAACGGTGCCGCATTGGATGCTTTTGGTTCAGGGAAATATGGTGTCACTGATGAAAACTCATTGCCTATATTTCTAGAAGAACCTGAAAGCGCATATGTTGTTAAAAACAAGCCTGCCCTCTTGAAATGCAAAGCTGCACATGCACTACAGGTGATTAATATTTCTCTTTTACATTTTTTGTGCGGGATTACATTTTTCTTCTTAGCTTCTAATGAATATATTTTGAACGAAAGATGAAAGGTGCAGTACCTTGATTTTATTCGAAGAACTAGAACATCCTTTCACAAGTAGCAATAAAAGCTTAATCCAATATAATTTTTCAATACATTTATAAATTTTGAAGATGAGTAATAAAAAAGTTCAAGAACAAAATACTCACGGTACAAACCATAATCTTAGAAATTTGAAACTAAAAGAAATATGAACTAATTACTGTTAATTTTTCAACCTGTTAAGGGGTACTAGACCTCGACAGATCGAGGACAGTACATCGATATTGATTTCAAGAATATTGCAAGATATCGTGCCAAAGTCAATCATAGCTACTACGATCCTAATTGTCATTGGCCTAACATAAGAATAAAAAAGTAGAAGCATTCTAATTAGAATTTTCATTATTTTGCAAAAAATCTTATTCGATTTTAAGTTGCTTTTAATTGTGGAAACATGAAAGTATTTATCATTAAAGGATATTGCCATAATTTCTCCTTCTGTCTCTTTTCTTTATATTTTCCGTGAAGCGTGATATATGTGTATATGTACTCATACTTACCTTTTCAGGTTCATTTCAAATGTAGTGCGAGTAGCCAACCACCCCCATCAACTTATGAGAAATACGTTGACCCGCAAACGGGAGTTCATGTTGAAGAGGTCACGGCCACAATTTCTCGCGATCTTGTGGACGAATATTTTGGAAAAGGACTATTTAAATGTGAATGTCATGCCTGGTTTTCAAAAGGGATTATTAAAAGCCAACCAGTTTCTGTAAACGTTGCTTGTAAGTATATTTTTAATAGAAAAAAAGCTAAAACACAAAACACAAGAAGACCGCCAAATGCAAGTTTTACAAGGGGTTTAGAGGATTACTATTTGAACTTGTCGTTTGGGATTGTGTCGTTTAGAGTTGTGTTACCAATCCATTAAAACTATATATATATATATTTTTTTGTTTAAAAAAGTATAATTATTGTTAGGTAAATTTTGACATTTTGAACGTCAGATAACTTTTATTAAAAGATAAATATTATGCTCGTAATAATCCCAATACAAGTTAATTTATATTTATACAAAAATAATATATAACAGTAGACTTCTGTCTAATTCATTTGTTTTTCTAATTGAGAGTAACTTCCTCAGAAGTCCAGGCCATTAACTTTACTAAACCACCTTGCAAAATATTTCAAAAATTTATTAGTACCGAACAAATTGTTAATCTCGATTAGATATTCGCAAGCAGTTTGCAACATCACCCATGTCTATGAAAGTGCACCTGGGTTCACCAGTGGAGTTACATTGTGAACCTCCCAACGGAAGTCCTCCACCAAAAATCAGTTGGCTAAAAAATGAAGTTCGAGTGACAGAAAAAGATATCCCAACAGCGTTTGTGTCTACCAAAGGAACTCTTTCCTTTCAGCAGGTAACACTACAGGTACGTATTTAATTTAGGATGTCATAGAAACTTCAAATGAATCGGGCATACTGTTGCAACAATATATTATTTACATGATAGTTTCACGGATTTTTTTTTTTTTTTGATATTATTGAAGTTTATTTGATTCCAAATATTATAACGCATTGCAAACCAGTCTAGACCAATAAGAGTTAACATTTAGTTTATTCGAAAATTTTACACTCTATACCTGAGATACTATAGCATCACGAGCCACTTCCACTGCAATGAATCTGGGCTATACTATGAATAAACGTTTCCGTTTTATATGCTGTGGCTATTTTTAATGAGTTTAAAATTAATAACTAAGTAAATATATTCCAATCCCTGCGGGTGTGCGGTATAATAAACAGTACCTTAAAATTATGTCCTTTTATTAAATTAGTTTAATAAAAATTATGTCCACTAATAAATTCCATTTTTTCACAAATTTTCTTTGATTTTAGGATATGGCAAATTATACATGTGTTGCAGAGAATATATCCGGAAGGCGATTATCGGAAACGGCAGTTCTAATTGTTTATGGCAAGTCTCTTTTGGTTTACAGTTGATTTTATTAAACGACGATTATCGTACACATAGTTTTGAAAAAATGTGAGAGTTGCAATAATTTTCACTTGCAAAGCGAATGCGAATCTTCTTGACGGCGATTCAATCTGCCTTCCAAAATAATTTGATGTTGTTTTTAAAAATTCTGATTTCACTATTTTATTGTATTTATTTTGCATTGCAGTCTTAAATATTATCAAAGAACTTTTTTCCCAGTTTATTAATATTTTGTTCTTTTTTCATTTCTTAATAATTTTTTTTTAATTTTTGCGAATATAAATCTTTATTAGTTAATAATATAATGAATCCTTTTTTGTTAATCGTAAGAACATGCATTATCACTAAATTATTTTGCCGTTTATAAATTTAAAAATCACTTTATATTTTCTTTCATTAAATTTGTGCATTATAAATTCGAAAATGTGTTTTAAATATCAGTAAACGGCGGTTGGAGCCCATGGAGCTCTTGGATTGATTGCATATGCCCGGGAGAGCAACGTCAAGGGAAAAGGAGATTTCGCACTTGTAATAATCCTGCTCCCTTAAATGGAGGACTGCAATGCGCAGGGTTACAATTGCAAAAAACATTAGATTGTTTGCCTTGTCCAGGTGAGGTTTATCGCATTTTAAAGGTATTTGCATATTTTATTCTAAAAATAATTTTTTATTTATTTTAATAAGAACCAATGAAATGATCGTTATAAAATTATTTAAATTATTTAAAGGCTTCTTTTATTTAAGTAATTAAATTATTTTATAATATATTAAAATTGTTTAATTAAATATTATTTAATTAAAGTTTATTTACACATTGACCTTATTGCAATTTATATTAATTCATACAATTTCTTCAGGAGGTCAGTGGTCAGCCTGGAGCGAATGGAGTCCATGCTCTTCAAACTGTATTCAAGTTCGACGAAGAACTTGTTTACCCTACATAACAGATGACTCCTCACTGAGTTTCCATGACGGCAACATTATGCGAGGTCAGAATTTTGCTTCCTGTTTTGGAAGCGATGTGCAAACAGTTGAATGTCGGGGAGAGCACTGTCACATGGGAAAAGATGGTATGTGTACACTGCGGAGACTTAAATACAGAGATAAAATTCTTTAAATTCAAACATTTGAAAATTTTAATTTTTATCGTGATCAATTGGCTTGTGGTTTTGTCGATGTGATTTCAAATTTTTATTTATATTAGCTTTTCATTGCAAATTTGCTCTCACATGGAATGTTTCATCATCCATGGAAACATTCACTATTATCACTTCATATAGCTTCATTCAAAATTATGTATTGGACAACGATATGATATAATAGTGAATGTCTCCATGGATGATTGAAAGCTCTTGTTGGAAGCAATTTTGTTCCCTGTGAAAGCAAATTTGTCTCCAACAAACGCTTTCAATCATCCATGGAGACATTCACTATTATATCATATCGTTGTCCAATACATAATTTTAAATGAAGCTATATGAAGTGATAATAGTGAATGTTTCCATGGATGATTGAAAGCTTTTGTTGGAGGCAATTTTGTTCCCTGTGAGAGCAAATTTGCCTTCAACAAAAGCTTTCAATCATCCATGGAGACATTCACTACTATATCATATCGTCGTCCAATACATAATTTTGAATGAAGCTATATGAAGTGATAATAGTGAATGTTTCCATGGATGATTGAAAGCTTTTGTTGGACTAAATGAAACGGCCACGGCAAACGGACGACATAAATGCGAACACCATTAGACGTTATTAACTCGGTGCGATGTCTTATTTTTGTCTTATTTTTCTCGTCTTATTCAATTTTTCATATATATATGTATATATACCCATAATAAGCAAAATGCAATGCCGAAAACCACATTCGAAAAGATTTTATGGTGATTTTGTGATCCCATATAAATATTGTTTTTAAAAATTTCAAAATAAGTACCTCATTAATTAAAAAATGAGAAAAGGTTTAAAGAAAATCTGATCAAATTTTTCATAAAAACTATATTAAACAATCTTAATCAATGAATCAAATATTTCCCTCGTATGAAATTCTTTCACAAATATTCCTAACATTATTTTCCTCTGAATTATTTCAAGCTTCGTATTGAAAAACAATCATTAAACAAAGAATTTATTCTCAATTTTGGTTTATTCCAGATTTTAATTGGACATTCTACCTCGGGTTAATTTTTATCGTAGTTGTAGTCCTTGGCTTTGGTACCGTTCTCATATATTGCGCTAGAAGTGGAATGGAGAGCAAGTCATATTATAGCGTGGCAAGAACCGGTGAGCAATCGTACCTTTCCAATGTTTCTTTGTGTCGTCCAGAAAGTAATTTCATTTTGTTGATGAAAATGAATTGATTTTGGAATGCTCAAGAGGTATTGAATTCAATCTATTCAATTTGAGCGGACTGTAAATAAGAATTATTGCACACAATAAAATTATGTGTTCGCAATAATTTTTCAACAATTTTAATAAAGACGAAATTGCTTTCTGAATAGCCACAATTAGTGAAACTGAAGAAATATTTCGAACTTTATTGGCAGAATACGTTAACACTGACTGTGCGAAATCTAATAACACACATATAGATGGTGGCAATGCAGGCTATGAGTATGCAAATATAGGCCAATTATCTATATCTGATAAACGTATTCTTAGTTATGCAATGACTGAGCACCAATATGATGTTCCTATTTTGTCCGAAAAGTAAGTTATCATTTTCTATTAAATAAAATAAAGACAATAAATCGAATATTACATAAAATAAGACAATAAATCGGTAATTATATATTTGTATTTAATATTCAGTTACACCAAACCAATAGATGAACTAAGCATGAATTATATAAATGACTCCGACGCTGATACATCAAGTAGTTCATGTATGTACTAACTTCTCTAATCTTTAAATATTCTTATTAATTTATTTATGAAATTATAAAAATATTTTAATTTCAGCTAAATCTACTTACGATATTGCAATAAATTCACGTATTTCATCATCTTTGCGGAATTTTGCAAGTGCACTTAACGGTGTTCAGGAAGTATTTAAATGGAATGGAGGACGTTTGCGGCTTTACAATGGTGAAATAATGCTCTACGTACCACAGTTAGCTATAGGCAAAAATAACAAAAAGCGTATAGGATTATTAGTATTATACGATGACACAGAGACAATTTCTTTACCTTGTGCCGATACGGTAAGAATACGAAGCGCAATAATACATTGTTCACCTGTAGACTATTGTTTTATAAAACCTGTTGTGCTGAAAATACCGCACTGTCTTACAAATGAGGAACAATGGAATGTTAGCGTATATCACTCGAGTAATCATTACGAAGATTTGAATATGACGTGGCGAATAATCGCAACTGTAGGCCATGAAACTATAAATACACCTATATTTGCTCATTTGGACCAATCACATGCCTACCTCATGACTGAACAATTGGGATGTTATGCAATCGTTGCTGATCCAAAATCAGAAATGCCCCTTTCGGAAATATCTATTCGGATTAAATTTATCGCCTTTGTACAAATGACGCCAAGCAGTTGTATATTGCGAATATACGTCTTACGGGATTTTCCGCATAGCAAAGATATTTGCTCACGTATTGAAACTCAGTTGGGCGGAACATTTCTTGAAGAGAGCTCGGCATTTAAGTTCCATTTAAATAACAGTAATCTCATAATTCGCGTGCGACCCCTAAATCCAGATGCTTTAGAATCACTAGCCAACGAGGAACAAGAACAAGTAATTCCTTATGCTCACATCATAAGCAACAATTCTATCTTACACTGCGAATTCAGTTTGAAACCCAAAATTCACCACAATGCAGAAATTAACCTGAATATAAGATTCCTGCAAAATAATAACAATAAATACGGTGATTATTTGAAAGTATCCATTTCAAACAGATACACTACTACACATTCTTATGATACGTTAAGAGATTCAGCTTCTGTTTACATGGACGCAAGTGGTACAAATATTTTGGAAACTGCTCAACTTCCTCTCGTTACTAAACGCAAAATTTGTGCTGCCTTAGATCCTCCACGAGTCGATGAACATGATTGGCGACTACTAGCCAGCAAACTAAATACAAATAGATACATAGCGTATTTTGCAACGAAACCTTCCCCGACTGAGCAAATCTTAAATCTTTTGGAATGTCGTTCCAATAATTCAACTAATGCCATTTCAGAACTTTTAACTACACTTAAAGAAATGGACCGCCAAGATGTAGTTCAAATTATTGAGCAAACTATGGAAGAGCAATGGATATAATTCTAGCGTATTTGGCTATTATTTTATATAAATTTTTTTATGTATTACAACCCCCAATCGCAATAATGTTCTCTAAACCTGACTGAAATTTAAAATTGAAAATTAAGGCCTTTAAAGAAAACAGGACTAGAAAAAATTGCATTTACGGAGATAGTCAGACAAAAAAAAATGAAGGCCATACATTATTAATTAATTACCGCTCCGTCTCGAAAACTTCTAATTCGTTGGAAATGAAATTTATGATTTTTAATACGAAGAATCATGATTTGAAATTGTTTTCAGTGACAATCCACAATACTTTCACAATCAAAATTTGGCGTTAAATATTTACAATATTTTATATTCTATTTAGAATATTTTATTTTATTTTACAATATTTTATTTTATTTATTTGTCTTTTTATTTAGAATATTTTATTTTATTTTATCATAGAATATTCTACTTTATTTCTTAATTTTTTTTATTTACAATATTTTATTTTCTGTTTAGAAAATTTTATTTTATTTTATTTTATATATCTATTTTTTATTTAGTATATTTTATTATTTTCTTTTTTTTTAAATACTTTATTCTATTTAGTTTTCTTATTTAAAACATTTTATTTTTTCTTTAGAATGTTTAATTTCTTTCATTCGAATATTTTATTTTACTTTTTTATTTAACACATTGCCACAAATGACGACTATAAATGGCATGCATATTGTAGTCGTATTTGATCAAAAGATAACATCATTAATACAAAATGCACTAACGCATATATTCTCTAATTATTCAGCAATTATTGGTTTTATTAGCTTTTGGGAAAAACTATGCCTAACTGTGATAATTTTCACTTATACTCAATTTCATATGGCAATCATAAACATTCGAAAAAAATATGCGGCAAAGTGTTAGTATTTTATTGCTTAATTATATTGCAGAGTTTCTCTTTTAAATTATTCACGAAAAAATAGCAATATTAATTGTTTTTTCTCTATAAATTTTTTCTTTAATTTAAAAAATAGTTTACATTAATACAATGTAAAATTAAATAGTTTATCTCCATATTCATTTCGTGTAGTCTGTGGCACGAAGTTTAGCCTACGGTATATTCCAGTTTGCGTAACCAATGCGTTATCAATTTTCGTAATGATACGAAAATGAGCTAATCTGTTGTTTATATTTTATGATGGTTTGGATCATTAAAGCGGCCTGAACAAAGCTGCTATTGCTCAATGGAATTTTTAAAAAAAAATTCAACTTTATTATTTGAAAATTTTGCACTACTTTGACGTTGCTACGTGTCCCTTATATTGACTTCATGCTAGCATAAATTCACGAATTATCACAAACACGTACCAAAGCGAAAAGACTTAATCAGTTTTAATTAAATTTAAGCGCGAAGTAAAACAAAGCAAAGACAGTAAATATAGTTAATTATTACCAAAAACAAAACTGAATATTTCCGACATCATTTAAATCAATTCAAATTCAAATTCTTTAAGAAAACTGTATGAGACTTCTAGATATTCTAACGCTTGCTGAGACAATGCTACAATTTAGAAATAAGTGTTGCAGATCTTAATATATAATTGCATATTTCAGTAATTCTAAACATTTCAGTAATTTTATACATCTAGTTCGTCGGAACGGGGAACATTCGATTACTCAAAAGAAAAACATTTTGTTCTAATTTTGATACGACCGTAGAGGATTGTTATTTTATTTTATGGAATAGTTGTTAGAATTCCGTGGGGAGATTTAAAAGGTGCGAAAAGGTGGTTAATTTTTCTAATGAAAAAATAATAAAACAACTATTACGACCTTCTCCGTTTTTATAGTTAATTGGGTTATAATAATCCGAGTATAGGTATAAGTTCGTGATTATTTCAAAGGAGATAATAAAAACAAACCTTTTGCATCGAAAATCTTTTGAGTGCCAAAACAGTTTCAAAGAATATATTTTGTATTAAAAGAATATGCCTTTAGTGCTTAATTTTTCTAAAGAAAATTATAATAATACTCACTAATTTTAATATACTGTTAATTTACTTGATTACACTATTTGATTTTTGATATTAGATGTAAGAAATGAACTCAAAGGCGTCAGTGTCAAATTTTATAAAACTATTAAATAAGTATAATATATAATGTAGACATTGCATATATAGCCAATAGCATTAAAATTATAAACAAAAACATTCATCGTTTATAACCATTACCTTTATTATCATTCTAATACTTTTGAAAATTATAAATTTCGCTTAATTTTAGGCTGATTTATCCCAAACAATTCGTTGTAGAGAGTTTAAAAATTACATAATTCTTTAAGCAAATACTTCTGATAAAGTTTGGCATGACACGTAACTCTTTAACTAAAGTATGCATAAATGTGTCTTGTGTTTAAGTCTCTAAAATTATGCAATATATAGATGATAATGTACATATGTCGCAGGGAAATGAAAGCAATGCAGATATCCCAGAAGTAAATCATCAATTCACGGAAGTTGGTAAAATATTGGTTTTACTAACTTTCCTCATGAAAGCAACTAATTTAATCAAATTTTCAATCATCAAAGCTCAATAATCTTACTACAGAATTGTAATTTTGACGACGCTTATGGATTTGCTTTCGAAGTTTTATGAAATCTTCGCTGTTATCGCTAACCTGCGACATATAAAAATAATTTACTGTAGTAGTACTCCCGATTTTTTAACGCAAAGCTTTATAGTATTCATACAAAACGAATTATTTATTTCGTTATAATTTAATTTTATTTTTTACAAATAATATAATAATTTTAAAATATTTATATTGTTGAAAATTATCATGCTTTTCAGCATTTCTTTGAGATAAATTGTTGTTACAAGTTGTAATATTTGAGATATTGTTATTGCAGAACTATGCAACTCCAGTCCGATAGAAACAATTGATCTATCAAAGCCGAAACCGATTTATCTACAAACCAAGCTCGGCAAGGGTGACGGAAAAGCATTCCAAATATCTCAACCAATTCGTCTATACAAATCGAAGATTTGCGTTGACTTTTAATATTTATACAATAAAAGTAAAGTACGCAATTATTTCATTTATATCTAATCAAACATCACAAAAATCAAGTTTAATTTTTAATTTAATTTTAAAAATAAATGAAGTGCCGAACGTGGATAAAATAAAATTCAACTATGAAAACATTACTGAAAACAAAACTTGTTGCTCTTTAAGAGCAATGAATTGTTTGTGATGAATCAGCCGGCAGTCGTCACCGTTTTAGTATTTGTCTTGAAATTGTTAAAAAGATAACTTTTAAAAACCATTCTATATTAAATTTTTTATAAAAATGAAACGGAAACACGTTTTCGTATAAAACGCCAACGAATTTATCTTTAAACTGCTGCAAATGTATATTATACAAATGTGTTATTGAAATGAAATTAGGCTTTAGTATATTAATTTCGACACAAACATGCATTTAAATACCATTGAATACTTCGATTAATATAAAATATAGGATATATACTGTTTTATTTAGACCCCTATGTTATAACTGATTTTTTAGAGTTATAAGCAAGCATTTATTAAATGTATACAGGATAAAAAAGAAAATAAAGCTCGTAGTTTAATGAAACTGTTTACTAAATAAGACAAAAACAACTTTCAATCTCTCAAAATGTTGTAATCCTCAAGGATAACAAGACTAAGATTAAAATTATTTCTTTAATCGAACCTCTCCATTTATTACCGTTTGACAAAAATGCAAATGAAACACGGATGTGGTGACGTAAAATTTAACGGATTACGGGCTCAAAAATTTGTTTAAAAACAGTTGGTCGTGCCAAAATTAGAAATACCTCGGCAGCAGGAAGCAATTTTGGGCAGCAAGAAAACACCCAATTGGGACTCAAACTTTTTCACGAACTCCATATAAGTCCATGCAATTTTGATAGTTGAGAAGTCGAAATTGTATCGTGTTGGTCAGTTTTTAATGTTTAAGATTCAAAATTTTATATATAGAATTATCTTAGAATTTATACGAAATGCTAAAATCTGATTTGAGTGAAAGCGGTCGCAAGTCCTCGCCCTAAATTAAATAAAAATCAATAAAAAACGGTTTCCGGACAAATTTCATTTCATAGTCACAAAATCTGTAGTCATGGCAACAGAATCCACAAATTCTCAAGTAGTGTGGGGACGCATTAAATTTTTGGATTTGTAGAAAATTGGCAACTCTATACCATTCGTAATGTTGTGGTTGTGCAGCAACAACTTTTATAATTACTAAAAGAAGATTCGTGAAATATATAATCATGAATATATAATAAATACTTTGCTGCATTTTACGAAAAGATTTCAACCATCAGTCAGAATTCTGTGGTCTAAATATCCAAATTATCACTTGATAGGAAATTGCTCAATCCACAATTCGAAACAGCTGATCAAGTCATCCAAACAAATTAGGTTATGACGTTATTCGTGAATGATGATGACCTTGAGAATGTGATGATTTTTCATTGCCATTAACCGAATTTCCCTGACTAGTTGAAATTACGATGATCGTCCTTCAGAAAGAATTTACGTAATCTTTATTAAATGCAATCGCGGAATTGATAGATCCAGAAAATTGAGTATTTCAACAGCAATCATCAGAAACAGGAAGGCGTCAATAAATAATACTTGGCAAAAAGGGAAAAACGTGCAATATTTCGAATGTGTTATATGTTGAGTGTCAAAGCCTGTGGTAGGCTCTGTCTTTTCGCCACTGAGCACCGGTTGCTCCAGCAGTCAAAGACGACAATCGACGTAGTCCGATATGGCAGCCCAATGAAGGTTTATAATAAAAATGTAAATTCAAAAGAGATGCTTCCAGATAAGGACCAAGCTAAAACCATGGGATTACTGGAAAAATTATATTATGAATTGTTGCCTTATTCCCCACGAGGCACAGGTTTATTAAGTCGATTCATGAAAAATAATGCCCCCCGAGGACTCTATATATTTGGCAGCGTTGGTGTTGGGAAGACTACTATAATGGATATATTCTATGATTGTTGCACCGAAGTAAGCCCAAAGCATTGATCGTGAAATCATCATAATGCATCTTTGGTTAGTCTTTCCCTAGATAAATCTCAAGCAGCGAGTTCACTTCAATAAATTCATGACGAATGTCCATAAAAATATACATGAGGCTAAGAACAAACAAACATACGCGGACAAAGAGTCACCCTTCGATCCCACCAGGGTAGTTGCAGATGTGATAATTCGAGAATCATGGCTCATATGTTTCGATGAGTTCCAAGTTACCGATATTGCTGATGCAATGATATTGAAGAGCCTTTTTACGCATCTCTTTGATGATGGCGTTGTGGTAGTCGCTACAAGTAATCGTCATCCAACGGATTTGTACAAAAACGGTTTGCAAAGAAGCAATTTTCTCCCTTTTATCGATTTACTCATGGAGAAATGTAATGTTGTGGAGATGAACGGTGGTGTCGATTATCGGCGCATAGCACAATCCGGTGACAATAATTACTTTGTGTAAGAAACTAAAAATATGTAATTCTAAATTTATTAGCAGTTTTTTTTATAAGACGTTTGAAGAGGTTTTCCATATGTTTCAGGAAGTCTCAAACTGATGCCAAAGCTGCAATGGATCGTATGTTTAAAATTCTCTGCACCCAAGAAAATGATATTATACGTCCTCGTACCATAACACACTTTGGCCGTGACTTAACCTTTCAAAGGACATGTGGTCAAGTATTGGACAGTTCTTTCAGTGAACTATGTGATAGAGTAAAGCATTTTTATATCAAAAGTACGCTATCATTTTTAATATTTTATACTTAATCAACAGCCACTCGCTGGTAGTGATTATATCCAAATCGCACATTTTTTCCACACGGTGTTGATAAATGATGTTCCCCAGCAAACTCTCTTGATGAAATCACAGATGCGCCGTTTCATAACGCTGATCGACACTCTGTACGATAATCGTGTGCGTGTCGTTTTGTCAGCAGATGTACCGCTTGATCGTCTATTTGACTTCAGTGGAAAGCCAACGAGTTTAAGTGATTCGGAGCGAACACTTATGGACGATTTGAAAATCGAAGAAGGATCGGTAATAGAACTGTCATCTTAAATGGTTTTGCCTCAAAGTTTTAATAATGTGAAAAAAATTTGGCTTAATTTAATAGAAAGATTCAGCATCCAGTGTCTTTACTGGGGAAGAAGAATTGTTCGCCTTCGATAGAACGATCTCACGGCTCTATGAAATGCAAAAAACGGAATACTGGGAAATGTGGTCGAAACATCGCTAATCAGTGGCAGTGTACTTAAGATATATTCAGCTTTAATTATACATTATGGTCAGATTGTAATATTAAAAGGTTACTCGGTACTTAATTTTTAAATAGGTTTTGTAACTAAAAAAACAGAAAACAAAAACTGTTGGAAGAGTAAGCAATTTATAGAAATATTAAAGATTCTAAAATACATACATAGAATGAGAGAGAGAGAAAAAGGGAAAATATGCATACCTCTAATTTTAAATATTTTAATTTGGAAGATATATTTTCCAAATTTAAGAACTTCGCAGTCAAATTCTTTATGCAAGAGATTAGAAATTTCCAGGGAAATGAATGTGCAATTTATGATTGTCAAAAGCGATTTATAATTTGTGTACATAGTTCTTCAGTTTTGTATTTTGTTACAAATTGTGTCCTATATGTGAATGGATATTTTCCGAAAATAAATAAGTACAAATGTTAAATAATTTGGAATTAATTACCTGCCTTCATTCTAAATAAGATTGTCATAATTGAAGAATATAATCAACAGTTAACAATGATACAGTTTCATGTACGGGTTGGTCGTGCTGAACCTCGCCTTCGTCAGTACAGATGCGGTTCTCTTTTTAATATATTCCATATCAAAGAATTAGACGTTTAAAAAGTGCAGATAACAAATTTAAGCTGCATAGTCTGTCCCATTTCCTATGAGACTTCACAAATAAAAACGAAGATGCACCACAGTGGATTTCTTCCACCGTATTTATTCGAAATGAAATCCCTCCAAGTCAGTAGAGCATTAGCACGGATCATAAATTTTGTAGGAGCATGTCTGGTACCTTTGGACCGAAATTAGAGTTTAGTAAGTAGGTCGAAGCCTTCTGGATGAAAAGAATCGTACTGTAAGCGTTACCCTACAACACTAATTTTAGTTTGAGGCGAAAGATCGAGCGTTATAATGTCACTTTGGGGAAACGCCTCGCACATACTTAAGGCTTTGTGCATATAACGAAATCCAACAGTTAACTCCTTAACTTCTGACTTAAAACAACTCCTAACTTGATATCTATTCTTTGCACCCCAATGACTTAGAGGCAAAACCTTTTCAAATATGTTGAGGGGTATTATATTCCCGTCAACACCTTTTCTCTGAAAAGCTTTGCAATTAAATTGCATGACGGCAAAGCCAACGATATTGTGAATAACAGAAACAAGCACATCATTGTTTAAACCTAATTTCCCCTACCCCAAAAAGGATTCGTTTGTTACACGCGTGATATAAAGAGATAGGACACTTCGCACTAATGCACAAGCATTTGCTCTATACGATCACAGAATGGTACAAATTTAGTTGGAATATTGAGCTTTAAAAGCTTGAGAGACCAACCAAAACATCACATTTCCACACAATTGTCCCCTTTTCATCGTTGAACTATTTTTTAACAATCGCTGAATAAATTTTGTAAAAATAATAATCAAAATCCTTAGAAGGTTCAACCATATTCACCAAACCTTTGACGCTGAAAATCCAGAGCACCTTCTACTCGAAGCCCATGTTGACACAAGCGTTTCACCCCTCCCAAAGCGTCAACATTTGATTCTATGCACCGATTGCTATGTACGAGATTTTTATTCGAAATACGAGATTTTTGAGTTATCTTTAGCAAATCTTATACGATCGTATAGGGTGTACTAATTCTGCTATCTCTGAAGATAAGACAAGCGGGTAAATAATAGGAATCTCTCGGTAGTAAATAATGTCAAAGCAAGGAACGAATAAAATTCTACCATATGGTTAGTAATAATTAATTTCTTTTATAATTAAAATTAAATCATCTTAATTACAATTGTATTTATAAAAAATTTCAGAGAGTAATTTGCTGCAAGTATCTATCTCACTTCAACAGCTAAATGAAATATCCAGAGAGATATCTACGCGTGGTGAAATTTCTGGATTGAATGAAACTACATGGGCACTCAAAGCACTTACTCTCACAGATCTGACAACGCTCTGTGGAGATGATTCCCGATCGAATGTCCGCCGACTTTGTCATAGGGCCGCTTATCCACTTCCTTTTCGCACGCATGACGCCATTGATCCAGGGCTTCATAAATTGATTCACACCGCTGCTGTTTGTGTTTATCCTAGTCGTGTATCCGACGCTCGCGATGTACTCAAGCAACTAAAAAAATACGAAGAAATACCAATTGCTAGCGTGGCTACAGGCTTCCCGTCCGGTCAATATTCCTTAAGAACACGCTTGCAAGAAATCCAACATGCTATCGAGGATGGTGCACGTGAGATCGATGTAGTGATCAATCGTCAGAAAGCTATATGCGAGGATTGGAAGGGTATTTATGATGAACTCCGTGAGATGAGACGCACCTGCGGTTATAATATCAAAATGAAAACTATATTAGCTGTGGGCGAACTCGGCACAATGGAAAATGTAAGAAAATTGATGTATATAATATTCGAGGACTTAATTACAGAGCATCATCAAACACTATCACATACTTTTTCATTCCTTCATAGGTGTACAAGGCGTCCATGGTGAGCATGTTAGCTGGTGCGGATTTTATTAAAACATCCACCGGCAAAGAAACCATCAATGCCACGATACCGGTGGGCTTAGTTATGATTCATGCTATACAGGATTTCCTGCGAATAAGTGGCCAAGCTGTTGGTTTGAAACCAGCAGGTGGTGTGCGAACGGTGCGTGAAGCAATTACTTGGATGACGTTGGTTAAGGAAACTCTTGGGCTAGATTGGTTGCAGCCGGATTTATTCCGTTTTGGTGCTTCTGGTTTATTGGATGATATTGAGAGAGTGATTTGCAAATATTTCGATACCGACAATACAAATGAATCAAGCACTATTTCGACTTAACTATTTTTGCAAGTACAGGAATATTTAGGACAAAAATAAATTGGATTAAATAATAATTTCCATTTACTTACAATTTATTTATAGTGCGATAGAAATAAATTTATTCCAAGTGTATTCCGCAAGAGTTTTGGAAGAGCGATGGCACGTTCAAAAGAAACCATCCGAAACACTAACAATGCGAGAAATTCAAATTATTTACAACTGTTTTTAGACTGATTTCGTCGATTCACTGAGGAATATTTCGTGATGGAAAATGTTTGCATAACACTAAATACTAAGCGATGTAAAATATATACGATTACGATATACGATTTCAAAATATAATTTAAAACCATCGTCATAAAAAATACAGTAACCTCACGAACACAATTGTTTGCACTGTCTATCTTGTATCTTTCCGTCTTAAGAGATTCAGACCTCAAACTGAGAGGCGAAATTGATGGGGGCTTGCCAAGTAAGTTCCTAGTTCATATCATTATCGATTTCAGAGGTGAATTAATATTAGAAATTTCCAATATTTAGGCTTTATAGGCTTTTTTTAAGATAGAGAATCCTAGAAGTGTTCCATTGTTGTCATGAAAGTTGTATTCAATGTCCATCGTAGATTTGCGATATTTTTATGTAGTACCAACAACGTTGCAATTAATTTTTATTTGTATGAAATAAAAATTGATTAAATTTAAAATAATAAATTTAACAGGAAATCGCAATTGAAGGCGAGTGCTTGAAGCATCGTTTCCAATTTTTTCTTAAATACTTGATTAACATGTATATATTAGTATTGTAGTGTATACCTAGTTCGATCATGTCAAAGCTAACTTTTACTAGCTGTTTGTACAGATTTTAAAAGTAGTATATTTTTTTGAAAGATGTTATGGTTTCCGTAACACATATGCACATATATGTATCGCACATTAATACAATTTGCAATAGTAGGATCACAATTCAAATTAGTCTCTGTTAACAATCTAGTGTTGGACTTGATTTATTTGTAAACAAGTCTCTACTCTTCACAATGTCAATGAACTTCTTCACTCAGTAGCGAATTTGTACATACATTTTGAAAGTCTAATAGGCGAATCACACGTAAAGGAAGTCATATCACTTATTGGTCTAGAGCTGCAATGGATATGAAGACCAACATGTTTATCAATTTTTTTATAGGTAACAGATTTATGAGTCAAGAGAAGTGGTATTTGTTTGCCTAGTGCATTAGACGCGACTCGTTCAAGTTGAAGAAGAAATGAAGTTCGAAGACGAGTGTTTATTCATTATTAGATATATTTTTGCCGAAACACCAGATTTAAATCATGTACAGGAATACAATATCACATCATTATGAATGTCAGAAATTGGAGTTGAAGTTATAATTACAAAATGTTAATAATCATTGAAATGCCGGTTTGGTCGTATGAACGAATATTAATCCAGATATTTTTATGATCATCATTACAGGATGAAATAGACTCAGCTGGTGGTTTTATTGTCATATTTATTTTTTCTTTCATTATAAATTTAGTAAAACATTTGATTACTTTCCATTGATTTCAGGTTTTCTATTTTGTATAGACATTATAATAATGCCAAGTTATTGTATATAAGATCAGTTTTTGGTGACTGGTGCTTACTCTGTGCAGGAGCGTTATTTGTGTGCTTCATTCGATTAAGCGAAGAGTGCCATTAATTTAATTACAATCATGCATAATCGATTATGTGCATTAGTAAGTTTACGCAATTGAAAAAATTAAAGTGTTAATTAAAATTTTATCATAGTTCGTCATATTGCTGCTCACTTTTCATCAAGGGATTGCTTTGCCCACAAACAAAAATAATGAAAACTCTAACGAACAGGATATTGATGAATCATTACGTTTACTTCCGGTTCCGTTTCAACAAATTCAACCACCCTCGGAGCAATCTATAAACTATTATTTATCTCAGTTTCCTGCACATTCCGAAGGAAATAATAGAAATTATTTTCACTCGTTAGAGCATTTTGTGCCTCCATCGAAAGAACAACGATATAATAATTACTATTCTGTGAAAGCGAAAAAAGTGCCAAAAAAGTTTAATGGCGATATAAAATATACTAATTTTATAGATGCTGCTGATTTAAGCGAACCCAAAGTAATTGCTCGAGAAGCCGAATATCCTTCAAAAATGACCAATGAGTCGTTCGACGATCGCGATGATGAGCAGATTACCAGATTTGTTAGAGCTATCTTTGGTATTAGTATGTAGATGAAGGAATTAATTCGTTATGATATTTATCTAAGTCACCGGTAACGTCTAAGCAGAGATAATTATTTGGGAGCATTCAACCTAGAGCTATTGGAAAGTTTGAATTGTAGCGAGAATAAAAATATAAAGGATTAAGTTTGAAACAATGGCATGTAAATAGGTAACACTCTGGTATGAAATATATAAATTATTCCAAAAGACTGACCGACACTACGTTGATGCCGAGTGAAATAATTTGAGGACAAGCTCTCAGGAACTTACTATGCCATTCCAACTGACTCTCTCTTATACTTAGGTATATATAAAAGACATAAAAAAAGTTTATTAAATCCTATAAAAATGTATTACAATTCGAGCTAAGGACTCCGTGTTAGTTTTTATTTATCATACATTCCATTAACATTAATTTCTCCATGTCATTGAAAAAGTAAACTTGAACATTTTTAACACATGTTTCGTTCACAACTATCAAGAATTCTGAAGGGATTTCTCTCATCGTCTAAATCGTGCATTATGGTCATACAAAAATGTTTCAACTTATTTAATTCTTCCTCGTATAAACCTGAATAAACTAAGAGTAATTTAGGGAATTACAAAGTCACAGACATTGCTGTTACAAAAGAAGTGATTCAGTTTTAACTGAATTTTGTAGATTTCAATATATTCCTTTTAATTTGATGAAAAAAATGACTAATCAAAATCTTGTAAATATTTAAAAAAATCGCACTTTTTCAAAACCATATTTCTCGACTTAAAATTGAAGCGATTATCCCATAACTTATGTTGCATTACCATTCTTGAGCTATTTTTGAAATTTATGCTTTCTAAATAATTGAGAAGATTGTTAGAAATAATCCCCAATAATTGTATCGGACATAAAATGGCTAAAGTTAAATAAAATATTTCAAAATAAACAAATATTTTGTCGGGGCTTTTTAAGTTCATTTTGAAATCGTGTCTCGACGCTTACCTATATAAAAAATATATAACTGTATTTTTGATTTTGTTTAATTTATTTGTATAAAAGTAATCTTTTAACCACGCATCAGTTCCGGCATGCCTTCGATAATAATCTGCAGCGCTTTTAAATCTTTTGTAACTGTATCGGTCAGTACCTCCATAGCCTTTTGCTGCATTCCCAAAAACGTCTTCATTTCGTCTTCACATTCTTTATCAATTGTATATTCACTGGCGCTGCCGCCTAAGGCGTACTGATTTCGTTGCATACGCATTTGTGACAACAACTCACTCAGACGGCCCTTCGGAAAAAATTATTAGAAATTGCCACGAGTTTGCATTTATTATTATTATCAAATTGGACTCACTTTAAATTGTGTGGGAGCTGAAACCAGAGCTTGCATATTTTCCAATTTACTACGTAATGCTTCCTCTTCGGGTGTAAGAGCCAATCCAACCTTACGCGTGCATTCTTGCTTGACAATTATCTAATAATATCATAATTATTATAAATAAGCGCATATATGGACTAATTCAATGATAGTATCGCAACTTACCTTTAATATCTTATGGCTAAGCTCTGCCAAGTTACGTTTGTATTCCATAATCTTTGCGGTTGCAGCAGCATGCCGTTGACGAAGCTCCGCCAGGTCTCGTCCGACCTTTTGTAAATACAGCGAATGAGTCTCTGTTTCATATTCTTGACATTTAATGCGACATTTTAAATCGTTAAAACCAATCATAGGTACGGGTATAAATTTTGTCGGGTCCGGATTGTCTAATTTCGCTTGACGCCACATTCTTGGATCAATGCCTTTGGGTGGATTATCTAAATATTCTTTAAGTTGATCTTCATCAGGTAATACCAACGCCAAAGCCTCATAAATTCCACAATTAGCCAGCTGTGGTTTCACATTGGGTAAGTTCAAATAATTGGCCAATTCAGTGGCTAAGATACGCTTCGATTCGTTTGGAACAAATTGTGATTTTTCTGAGACATAAATGACAATTTGTGACTTCTTTTCTTCATGCTCTTTACTTGTTTCGATGTTAACTAATAGGTTGGGTCTATTTCCTATAACATTGTTTATCGTACTAATAATTTGTTGTTGCTGTGCTCTGGAAAACATAACAAAGTGATAGATTCGAGCAACATTCACTTCCTGACGAAACTTACTTAACTTCGTTAAGTGGTTTGTTGAAATTAAGCGCTACTAAGCCAATTTTATTATCTTTTCCCGGCAGGCGGCTGTAACCCATAGCCTTAAATCGGCATAGATAATTATCTGGCGTTATGATGACCGGTACCGCGTTTTGGGAGTAAAATGACTTCCCAGTACCCCATAATGCTTGCAAATAATTCCATTTTGCGATGATTGTGTCCCGTTCGTCACCATAAATGGACACGTTGAATATAGATTGCGCAAAGGCTTCATCTTGAGTGATAGGTAGGGCTTGTTGTTGTGGTTGTCCGAGCATGAAACTGGTACTACCGGTAAAGGCGCCAAAACCAGGCGTGGTAGTAGCTGTCGGCTTGCCGAAGCCTAATTAGTCACACAAATAGGTGAATGAGTTACGTTTAAGAGAAAAAATGACGATAGGTGAGTTACAACCTGTTCCGAGGCCTCCAGTTGAGGCTCCAAATCCACCAAATCCGGTTGGTTGCGCACCGAAGCCACCAAATGAGGGTACAGCTGAAGTTGTTGCTGTCGTGCCAAAACCACTAAACCCTCCACCACCTCCAGTACTACTAACAGCAGTTGTTCCAAAACCACCAAAAGCGGATACATTCGTCGCTCCCGTTCCCAGACCAAAACCTCCAAAACCGGCTGTTCCGGGATTAACGGCGCCTAGTTGGCCAGCTGGTGCAAACAAAGACGGTTGTGCAGAAGTGGTGGTTGTTGTGGCACCAAATCCACCAAAACTACCGAGGGTAGGGACCGTAGGAGGTGCTGTTTGTGTGCCGAATGTACCAAATCCACCAAGTGCAGGGGTAGTCGTTGCCGCTGGAGCTCCAAAACCTTTAGAAATCAAAATGTAACAATATTTATGGCATAGGAAATAGTCTTAATGTACTAGTCGATCCAAAGGCAGTTGTCCCACCAAATGCTGAACCAGCTGATGCTACCGCTGGTTGCGTTCCAAATGACGGTGCTGCAGTATTTGTACCTGTCGCAAACGATGAAAACAATCCACCGGCTATCAAAAAGTAAAATCGGTTAAGCCTGAACTATCAAAACAAAACAATTACATTTAGCTGGTGTGCTGGTTGCTCCTAAAGTGTTTCCACCAAAAAAAGACATGGCCAATACCGCTAGTCAATTCTATAAAAAACAATATTTGTATTCAATTTTGACATTACAAAGTGCTGGAAAACGCGCAAAACCTTTGGTAAATAAGTAGAAAAGTTGACGAAGAAAGTCAATTCCGCTGTCAATTTTAAAAAAAAATTATTAAAAGTATTGCCAGATCTATATCTTACTTTGTTAAATTCGTGTTGAATTTTTCTTGTATACGTTTCCTCTAACTTTTTTCATTTCTAGGAGAAAGCTATTCAATTATGAACAGAAGCAATACAGTGAACTAATGTTGACAAAGTAATATTATGGTATAAATTGGTAATTTGAATGACTTTCCGTCATCCCTCATCAAATTTGGGTTGCAGACAAGTCGGTCTCAGCGATGTGCTATCCTCAATGTCTAACAAGATCAAATGTTCTGTTCTATAAAAATGTAAACATTTTGCGCAGAATGGTACAGATTTGGCTGATATTTGGTAAATAATTTTTAAGAAAAATGCACAGTCAAACCATACTCTGGTAAAAATTTAATGTTTTTATTAGTCCCTCAAGCTTCGAAAAAATAATATTTAGTACTGTTTTGAGGTACTTGCAGCTCTATGGACAAGCTTGTATCCATTGCTCAAATTGCAACCTTCGATTATGTTCCGCTTGCTGACAGCAAACAAAAGCCACAACGTGACAATGCTTCACATAAGGTTTCAATGCATATAAAATTGTTAAAAATATAAAATAGACTTCAAATTAATTTTTAGCTAGGTGAAATAAGAATATCCTTTCTCTTTGTTTCTGGTATTAAGGCAACTTATTTAAGATAGTTTGTCACTTTTAAATATGTTGACAATTAAGTATCAAGGCCTTCGTGCCCTCATTACTTTTCTTCTAAACTTAGTTTGAAGAACTCGTATTTAAAATAAGAACTTTTGGTTATGTGGACGAAATTTGTTAAAAAGAAACCAATGAAGGCTTTATGAAGGCCTGTGAAGGCTTTATGAAGACCAATGAAGGCTGTTATGTTCCTTCATAAATATTTTTAACACATTTTTCGTTTATATATTGCATAGTTGGAAAAACGATTCTGATTATATGTTTTGCACATTGTTCAGTATAAATCTTACTTTATTAAATGAAATTAATTTTAACAAATCAATGTGGTGAATTAAGTTTCTTAAATCCATGTGTGAAACGAAGTAATCTGTGGTGAACCAAATACCCACCGAAATACCGCATTCACACTCGCATATATTTTTACGAATTCAGCGGTTGAAGCAAGAAGAAGAGATGGTTGTTGAAGAAGTGCCAAATACATTTTGTGGAGCTGAAATAACTACGATCTTCTGTCATTAATTTTTATCGTGGGTGACAATAATAATTTCAAACGCGATTTAATAGAAACGTCAGTATAAAAGACATCGAAAGTAGAAGAATGGAAATGCCGGAAATAATGCATCCTAATTGGCGAGCACTGGCAAAAATTCATCTGCCACTTAAGCGATTTGTTCGTGCTGGCGAGGATGAGTGTCAAGTCACCAAGGATTCATTATATTCAAATTCACAATCTCCAGCTGGTATTGATGGAGAACATGCCAAAATTTTTTATGAAAACCTAACAAACGGTCCAAGTAAATTAAATACTAAGCGAATTAGCCAAAAATATGAAAAAGTAAAGCGATGTAAAAATAACATGACCAGCAAGCCGTTCGACAAACTGAAGTTTTTTCGCTGCGCTTGCGAAAATGATGCAGAGGGTCTGATGCAGTTTATCTATAAAAGCGACGATGTAAATGCTCGGGATGAATTTGGATGGACAGCTTTGATGATGGCGTCATGTGCAGGGGCTGTGGAGGCAGTTAAAATTCTAATTCAATTGGGTGCACGCAAGGACATCGTGGACAAATCAGGGAGAGACGCCCTACAATTGGCGCAAATTAAAACTCACACGGAAATTGTGAATATATTCTCAAACGAGCGTAATGTTTCGGATCGTGAGGTATCAAAAACGTCCCGGACAGACTCAGTGGTTCTCCCATATTTTTGTGAAACTTGTCAGTGCACCTTCAAGGAAACAAACTATCGGGATCATCTCACATCCACACTGCACCAATTTAATAACCGCTCAAGTAATATTCGTTTGCCTCCCTTTAACGTTGCAACAAATAATCGGGGATTTCGAATTATGCTTAAGCAAGGTTGGGACAAAGAAAGTGGTCTTGGCCCAACGAAAAATGGACGTTTATATCCTCTAAAAACTGTAATTCGAAAGCAGCGATCTGGTCTGGGCGTCAAACAGCCGGCAGCGCGCGTTACCCATTCTGGCGCTTTTGAGCCCCTTCCTGCTCCAAACAAATTGTGTGAAACCTTGACAAGACGACATCGAAATCGAAATTACATACGCCAAGAAAAGCAACGTGATCGGAGAATTGAACGTCGCTTACGCAGAGAATTGTGCTAGTGCTCGTCAATTTACGCATCAAATAGATAGACATACATTTGAATAAATCGCATAAATAGATAGACTCAATTTTTAGGGTTTCTAAGTCATATCTTTATCTGAAATTTTAGTTTCATACGCAAATAGTAAACAATGTCGAAAAGTGATTTTGAAAAGCCTATAGAAATAATTAGATCCACGGAAGAGATTGCTGATAAAATTCTGGTTAATAAACAATCACTAATCGAACTGGATAAACGTCGTCAACATACACGTGAGGCTGTGCGGGAAATTGAGAAACGTCCTAACGAAAAAGGCAAGATTTGGATTACGATAGGAAGTATGATGGTAAAACATGAGAGAGAAAAGGTTTTGAAGTTGTTAAAGGATGGTATAATTAATTAATCCCGTGTTTATAAAACTTTGGAATACATTTTTTTTTAAATTGCAGATCAAGCAAAAATTGAAAGAGAAATAAATATACTAAGATCGGAACAGAAAATTCTAGTTAATAAACATCGTGACTTGGAGCATTTCTCACCGTTCTCAGGAACACATCTCAAGCCTCTCGACCGTAAAGAGTTCTCTGCTTTGAAGGCAAATTTGCCAATGCTTTAGTTTAAATATATGTTACAGTTTATTTAATAAATTAATCTCATTGAAAAGTGAATAAAATTGAAAAATATGTGAGCGAATCATTGATAACTGCAATACAGCGCTTACAGAGTTCAGATTATGCCCGAAAACCGCTTCGAACATCAATTAGATATTAAGTTTTTACAGAAAACCACCTAGTTTCGTTTCATCAAAAAGGAATTGAAAACTTGCTGTCAAGGTTTTCTCTTGATCATTGTTCCAATTCCACTGCTGTAGGAATGCATTGAAAAGATCGTGCCGAAAACGGATGGATTTAACTGCATTTTCACTTCCGTTTTAGCTGTCGAAGAGTTTAAAACCATTAGTATTTTACATAAAATTTCTGTATGGAGATTGGAAACTTATTAGTTGTCAACGTCTACTAAAAAGCAATGAGTTGTACAATGAAAACGGGTGGGGATGTTCTATTCTCAGGGACTTCTATGAAAAATCAAACGCGTTACTCCGATTTCTCATGGAGTATTAAACAGGCGGGGCTGCAAGATACAGGTTATTTCCTCATCTGCCAAAATTATATAGGCTCTTATGGAGATTGAGGTAAAAGTTTGATTCTCATTTACCGGACTTGCTGCTAATTGCCTAAGCTGCTTCCACCTATCGAGGCAATTCAAATTTTGTTGGCAATAAAATTATTCTTGTTCTTTATTATGTTTCCTTATACGTTTGTAGTTTTTACATTTTAATTGAACTTCTGCTGGAAGATACCACCGAGCCGTAAAAATTCAACCTGGAACTTTTTCTTACTGATCTTACTTGAAGTTGTATATCGCTAAGCACTAAGGCACTCAAAAGGAATTCATCAACAAATTACGGCAATTTCATCTTGCTGCGGCTACCATATAACCCAGTCGAAAGCTTCGAAACCAAAAAAGAAACGAAAGAAAATAGAAAATGTTCGTTCCACACAAGTAGCGTGTATTTTAAATTTTACAGTTCCTTTTAGCTATTTAGAATGAATCAGATACAAAGCACAAAAAATATGGAAAGAAAATCTAGCATCTCATGGAATACAGCTGTGGAAATAGCTAAAAGGCAACTGGAAAGGATCAAGTAAGACCTGGAAATTTTGCGGGTAAGCCAGTATGAAGTTGTTACCCAAATTAAATTTGTAGTTGAAGCAGTTCAAAACAAGCACAAGTTCGAGCAGAGTAGGCCGTGGTGGAACAGTGTAATCATTCCTCTTTTTAAAATTTATGGAATGTTAATCAAAGGATACAATTCCGGTTGCAAATGTACCCGTGGCACCCTGATTACATATTCTGGTGAAAGCATGTTGAGGGAGAAGAGTTTGAGATGCACATGTTCAAAACGTTTTTGAGCGAATATGGTTCCAGTTGATGCATGATAAGAATGTAGCATAATTAGCGACTCAAAATTAGTATGACTTTTCGTGTAACGTAAAATGTTAAGATTGTTTGTGATTTTGCTCAATGCTTTCTAAATAAAATAAATTTTTGAATTTCAGTTTATAAATCTTTAGATTGTTTTTGTATTTATTTGTTGTCCAAATACTTAGAGAAAAATGTACGCAGAAAAGAAGAGAAAATCGACGAGAATAGAGAGAATAAAGAAACGCAGAAAAGTTGAAAAGAATTGGCGACTTTGGCGAAGGCCACTGTGGGCACGATTTGCTTTCGTACAAATAGTTGTTGGACGTGACAGCATATCACATACACTCCCAATTTCTTTAACACTTGTACTCACACCTGCGTTCGTGTGCGGCTGAGCGCGCATGCATGTGTTGTTCCACCACACTTGATTATTGATGTTTTCCTTCAATGGTAGATTTCAGCAAGTGCTTAGTCTAGCTTAAGCTTACGAGCTGGCTTTGTACAAAACCAGCTGGTTGAAACTAAACAGCAAAAACTCACCCCAGCACAAAAACACACACGCGCACACGTAATGTTGCCTCCTCGCTACCACTCAACAGATTCTTCTGAGATATATCCCATCATTCGTCACCAAGCGTTCGTTTTAACAATTAGCAAACGTTCAATGGCGCTTTAATATCGCGACGGTGTTATATTCACTTAATATTCTTTCTTGCGTATATTTCGGACTGAATGGATTAAATGTCGTTATATACTACAAGAATTAACGATTTTCGCCCGTTTGTTGTTGCTGTAGAACAGCTCAAGTTCGGAACGAGCACAAAAAATCGTCAAATCTTGTCCAAATCGTCTCAGTCTCCAATCGTCATTGAAGTCGTCTACGTCACCGTGTTGTCATCGTCTATCCAAGTGTGACTACCGTGACTACTCAGAATATTGACTGTGTCTTGTGCCATGTGTAATTATAAAGCTAAAATTCGATTTGGTGATAAAACAAATTACTAAAAAAACGCAAACAAATTTCTTTAATACTAAACGAAATCCAATGAAAATGAAATTGTAAAACAGATTCCAGAAAACCAATTAGGAATGTTTGATTTTTGTTGTTGTTGATTAGTTAATAATTATATTAAATTGTCTGTGTGCTTTTGTGGTTTGTGGTGAATTTGTGTTTTGCTTAGTATCTTATCGCATTGCCCTCGTCAACATCGCACATCCGAGAGTGCACACAGAAATCAGCGAGCGGCATCCATATATACACACGTAATATATGTGTGCATGTATGTTTATCGTTAATTTTTATTATTTGAATAGAGAGAATTCTTGCCGGATTTTCGCTATTGGCAAATCTGAGCGGAAAATTCCCTCGATAAAGAAAAGAGTTCTAATCAAAATTCATTGGTACAAATAATATATTAATTTGATTACTTCGTATCTCATTTCGTTAATAAATCTAGCGCTAAAATGTGTGTACAGATATATGGATATGGCTTTGTTATTGACGCTTACTCTCTCCACCCCTACCCATTTCTAAGAGCATCTTAATGTACGTTTGTGATTTTGAGCTGCAAACTGGCATCTCTGAGATAACGATTGTTTTCCATACGCTCAGCAACAAAACCCGAAAATGATCTCCATCTCTATTTACAATAAACAAAAAAGCTTTTCTTTCCTTAAATACTTGAGAATGAGCGTCTTATGTTAAACGTTGCTAAATATTAAATAAATGAAATGTGCATTGTGAACAAAATCAAATAAAATAATTGAATACATTTTTGATAAACTCAATCGCAAAAAAAAACCGATTGTAAAAGTGAGAAATTTCAGCAACTCAGTAATACATTTGCAAAGAAGAAAAATGCATAAAAGAAAATACTGATTATAAAAGTTCCGGGTGGAATCGTCACCATTAAATTGAAAAATAACGATGAAAATTAATAAGCTTTTTCTTGCTTCATTGCCTAACAAACTTCTGCACAAAGGTAAGTTTTTTCTATGAATTATCAATAAACATTTTAAATGCTGACAAACAATTTACAATTTTTTCATGATTTACTACTAGTTCAAATTATTTTGAAACAGAAATTTAAACTTTATAAATCAGAATTTCATTCAACCTTAAGGTAAACGACACAATTTTTCCAATTTCCAGTGTTTAACCTTATAGTATTTACTTTCCGATATTTATCCAGCGTATTTGTTTTATATTACAATATAAAATTTTATAGAGGTTAAATCAGAGCATCGTGACGTAGATCGCCAAATAGCTTAACTCATTCAGGCTGAGTCTGAGTTCGAGCATAGCTTTATCCGGTACAGCGAGATGTATCAAACGGGATCAGACATCAAACGATGTCTGAGTTCGCGAAAAGCGAAGTGGTGGCGGAAGTAGTAGTAATAGTATCAGTAATAGTAGTGGTAATAGTAGTAGTGCCAGTAGTAGTAGCAGTAGTAGTAGTAGTGCCAGTAGTAGTAGCAATAGTAGTTTGTCGGAACAGCTGTATCGAAGTGTTGAATTTTTCAGAATTATAAAATTACTAATCGCGGAATTTCGATACATGTTTTAATATCTACAATATATATCCTATATCCTATACGTGTTACTTCATATCTACGATATCATATCCTATAATAAAATCCTACTTTTTGAACGCAAAATAAAATGGTAGGATCAACCAATATCGAATATGAAAGAACCTTTTGTCTGTAGGTGCTGATAACATTAAATTGGGAAGTTGATCGGACGACAAGTTTCTAAATGAGCCCTTCTTAATAATCGAGGCGAGCGAAACATTGGAGGGAAAAAATTTAAAAATCTGTTGAAAAAATGTAGCGTCAAATGCGTTAAAATACGAGGAGGCCGTCATTATCGAGTACTCACGCATGAAATGGGGTGTTGGCTTCCACAGCATTAGCCGGATAAAGTCGTCACCAAAGAAAGAAAAAATGAAAATTGTCTTACTAAACAAAATATGATTGCCACTTCGGGCATTTCTTCGTTTGTTTTGGGTTAGAATGGGTAGAAGGCGGAACTTCGATTTTTGATTAATAATTACGAATAAAAAAATATTTTAATATAAAATGAAGTCCAACAGAAGGCTTGATTCGATATTTTCGAGCGATTCGCGGTTTCCTGGACGAATATAAAATAGAGAAGAAAAAAATACTCCTGATTGTTACTTGTATTTTCTTTGCAATTTCTTTACATCGATTAGATCAAGTGGATGAATCGATCATGACTATCAACGTGCGTGCCTGTGTGTGTATGTGTGTGTGTGACTTATGGTTAAATTTAATGGACGCTTCTGCAGGCAAAACATGCATGCAGGCGCAACTTTTGCACGAGTATATAATTGTATAACGCATACAAACAAACTCATATACATTGTTCGGAATTTATTATCTTATTGTATATAATAATGGCGCATAAAGGAAAAAAAAGGAAGAAGAAAATTTCACGAAGTAGCTGGAAAAACGTGTGCGCAATTGCTAAAATGCTACGCAACAGCAAGAATGACAGCAAAAACAAACTGTACTGTAATGGACGACAAACGACCATTTCAAGTAAACAACATTATAATAATAATAATAATAAGAATAATAAGAATAAGACGAACGACAAAAAATTTATAACGATATATGCCTTCCAGTGGTAGATTAGGGCGTTGGGCATTTGCGCGCCCACTTTTTTCTTCTACTTCATGCCGCAACAACGCTACGCAGCAATGCGACAGCGCTCGTGTTTGAATGAAGCCACAGAGGTCGCTGCAATAGGATAATAATGTTGAATGGATCGTATGGGTAGATAGATCGTGTGGTAGCAGTAAAGTAATTAAGTCGCGAATATAAAATCAACTTTAGCGAACATATCGTATCAGTATCCGCTTACAGGAATGAAATGGACCTCGAACCCACCCAGACGGGTGCGAATCGCTGTGAGCGAGAAATAAAGATAATTTTTGGTGGTATAAACGGTATAGAAATCAGTAAATGTCAGTAATGTATAAACCAGGATTTCCTAAACTTAATTTCTCCATTTTCTGCCCTTTTTTCAATAATAAATAATTTTATAATACTAGAAAATATTCGTGCCATATTTTATGAGACTATCTCTTTTTGTCTTCCGGTAATCGTGTTTTCTCCAGATTAACATACAGACAGACAGATTGACGGAGAGACAGACAGTCAGACAAACAATCATACAGATATATAAACAGATAGAAAGGCGAACAGATCTAAATCGATCCAGGAGATGATTCTGAACTAAAATACATATACTTTTCTGTACCTGCCGCGCTTCCTTTAATGCCTTACAAACGCAGAAATAAACTTAATATACCCTTCACTCGGGTAGGTGTAGCGTATAAATATAAAAGTCTTAAGCATATTACGCCTTCAGGATTTATTTTGCGTCGATCAATTCAAGGAGTTGGTTATGTTGCGCACTCTGTTCTAATCTACTCAGTTTGACTTTCGTCTCGTTAGCTAGTTAAAATGTAAAAAGTACAATAATCTGGTAAATGGTTGCCCAATATTAGATTGACCATTTCATTTATTGCAGTAGGTTTTAGGTGCCTGGGGCGATCCTTTTGTAATATTTTCATATGCCGTCACGCCTTTTTAAATAGTATCATTTTAGACGAAGACCATAATTTAGAGTCATTGCAGGAGAGCCATTTTAGAGCTAAGCACTGTTTAATTTATTAAGTAAAAATAAAATATTTGATTAAATATTATTAGCTTAATACATTTAAATTTAGCTTAATACATTTTTTATTTGCTGAACAATTTGTGTGGCTAAAACATCTAAATATATTAAATTCTAAATTAAATAATGTTAACTTTTCTCCTACTCTTTCATTTACACAAATTTAAGGTACGATTTTGAAAGCCTTTGTTTAGTTTTCAAATTGTTCTGCAAGTAGAAAAATAGACTCAGATAAATATCTAATCGGATCTATATCAAATCGAATCTGATTTGGCTCATTTTTAATAGAAAACAGCCTGCGAAGGTACAGAATATTCATGCAAAATTTCTTGATAATACCGGTATTCATTATTCTCTAATTATTAATTCTACACACAGACCCACAGGCACAGTGACAACGCAAGGAAAGGAGCGGATAAAGCTAAATCAAATCAAACTGATTGCGTGCTGAAATATTTATACTTTCCTATATCTGCAAATTCTCTTTTAACGTGATCTATAAGCAAGGAATAAAAAATGTCTATCGCTAAGATATTTGTTTCTAAATCAAGGTTTACGAGATATAATGATTATTTGTTTCGGGATTTTGTAATCTGTCGTAAACCTCCGGAAGCTCCTCTCTGTGATATCACATATATTCATCAGAATTTTACTAATAATAATAATTTGTTAATGACATAATAGGGAAATTAAGAAAAGAATATTGTCGCTATAAAAATTTAAAAATAATATCTTGAAATTATGGAAATTTTAATTGAAAATATTTGAAATCAAGCATTTGAAAACGATTAGCATTAAAATTATTTATTACTCTTTAAAATTATAACAAACAATAACAATAATAAAATGATCTCTAAATTATAATGAAATTTTTTGTAATCGGCAATTTTGTATTCTTTAAAGTTTGTTTCTTGAACATTTTTTTCCTAATTATTGAATTATTCGGTATAATTGAAATGGACCGCTTGCATCTTAATACTATCGCAAACACACACTCGTATAGTAATTACGATAATCGCAATGCGAAACTAACAAAAATTAATACAAAATAATTTCGCTTCACGAAAATGCAAATAAAAACAAAGAGAAATAACAATTGTTGAAATAGTAGAGAAACTGAAAGATGGTTTCGGGGAACGTTAGTGGAAGCTGCTAACAAAATTGCTAATAGTCTTTTTTTTCTTTCTTTTTCAATGTTGCCAGTTTATTGATCTTCAAACTTGATTACGCTCGGCATCTTTAAGTGAATTGCTAGGCTTATTTATCAGTCTTACAGACATACATGTCGACTTTATTGCATTGTTGATTATTGTCGAATATTTGAAAATGAAGTCTTGCTTTTAACTGTTTTTTTTTTTGGAAAGCACGCGACTCTTTTTGGTAGAGCAACTACTTATGGAGTGGAGTATGGATAATTATTTTATAAGTTATTAAGTCTAAATTTTCACACACTTTTAAAGTAATCTTAGACTTTCGTCTATATCGTAGAAATACTTCCTATGGTTTACGAGGTATGGCCTACTTTTTCATACATATATGACCGGAAGGAAGGATCATATTTTTAAAATTTAGCAGAAAATTTAAATATAAAATATAAAATTTATCCCTTCGGTACAAGCGGGACAAACATGCGTACGCCTACATTACATTCAAAAGAACAAGCTGGATATGATGATATAAGTCCCTCCGATTGTAGGGTATATTAGGTGCGTTCGAGTTGGTCCAAATTTGTTTATCTTGCACATGTCTGCACATCACACTGCTGACTTTGAGCCATAGCATTGATCGCAATGAATTATTGAACTCTTTACGGCACTTTTGCATTCGATCGGCATTACTGCCTTCCAGTTAGATTGAATTTGTAAAAACTAAAAACGAAAACAAAACAAAATAGAAAAAGTTTTAACAATGCGTGGTGAACTTTTTTACTTTGGTTTTTTCTCCCAACCTCTTTTGTTTCCGACAGAATATCTAATGAAAGAGTAAGAATATAAAGAAGACTATCACGATAAGCAAATTGTAGAAAGATACAAATTTTTAAAAAAAGATAACCTTTTGCTTGTATCCAACCAGCATCTATCATTGTTGGAGCGTAGAATCCAAAAAATCAGTTTGTCAATTTCACATAAAAAAATATGGTAGATCCATTATCTCTCGAATTTTGTATGCATGTATGAGAGGCTTTTAGTGTATGACTATTATCAATAATGTTATTCATTCTCAACCGTTTGGTTCCTATCAATTGCCTTCATTGACATTGCCCTTCAATTCAAAACAGCAAGAAATCATTTTTTTTTCTGTCGTATGTTGTTTCCAACACAGCATACGTTCTTCGCGGCTCGATCTGAACGCATGTCAAGCCACCCTAAAATCAATGCTCGAACATTTATTGAAGTCATGAGGAATTTGAAGACATCCAGTAGAGATTATTTAACCATCAAATTATTTTGAAAAACTCTAAAAAATGTTAAAGAAAAATTCTTTTTTATATTTCACGGAAAATAAAATTGTGTTTTCATTTCTTTACGCATTTTAAAAATCGAAAAAAATTTTATATTAAGACAAAAACAATTTAGGCTGCAAATGAAACGAAAGTAAAATTTCATGGTTTGATTTTAGAAACTTAAGCACTAGCACTTTAAAGGCCGGGGGCGGGCCGAGTAATAGTAGAAGAAAGATTATTATATATGTGTGCGCGTTGTCAAGACTGTGTATATGAATAACAAGTTTTATAATAGTATTGGTTCATGGATTTTTTCATACATACATATGTATTCTCGATATCAAGGGCATATTTATTACGTCTTCAGTAAATAATCAAGTTCAAAATAATGCCGGCTAAATGAAAAAGAATCGATTATTAACAGAATTACATTGTATAAAATATAATAAAACTAATTGTTTTCAGTTTGATTTTGGAATAAGATATTTGACTCTCTTTCGGGTTTGCCGTTGACAAAATGAAAAAAAAATATCGCAAGAAGGGAATTGTGTATATCGAACCTTCACTGATTGCGTCAGTCATTCATGCTTTTTTATTATTCTTCTGGATTTTACACCTTTTTCTGTTTTGTTTGTTTTTGTTTTTAGCATTAGTGTTGTTTTTGTGGATTTTAGTATATAAGTGATACAAAGCTTTGAAGTTCAATGAAAAACAAAACAAAACGAAAGCTTAAAGTTTCTCTAAAATCTAATAAAGAAATGAGCTTTTAAACCTGTAAAACTCACCACCAGGTAGAGAGCAGTTCAGCAGATGTTGATTGGATTTATAGAATGTCTTATAGTGTGTGCCCCCACACACACACATAAAACTGCAAACAAACACACTTAAAAAAGTCTTAGATGGGCGTGTGTGTGCGTGTTTATTTGTTTATTTTATGCTTAGGAAATTGAGTGAGATTCAAAGAAGAAACGAACACTTGTTGACTACGTGAAACTATCTCTCTCTTGTACTTTTTTATTTTGTTCTCTCCGATCAATATCTTGAAAAGAGAAGGAGAAACAAAGCTTCAGAAGATATAAGTTTGTTTGGAGCGGAAGAGCGGTGGTGTATAGATAAATAGATATGTACATAGAGCGCGTAGTTAGCGAACGCTTGTATCGCCTTTATTATTTGAGCGTGTGTGAAGACATGACGTCTTCACCTGCATCGGAAACCTCTTGCCTCGTTTCCTCGTCCTGCTGTCTTCCCGTCTACCTGTTTTATTTATTCGCTTAAAGTTTATTTCGTTCAACCTGTTTCAGCAATTTTTGATTCGCATTCTCTTCAACCCCTTTCAATAAATCACATCAATCGAAATCCTTTCTGTAAGCGCGCTTTAAAATCTGTACTCGATACCATTCTGAATCTGTAAATAACAAACCAGTATGCCGCCTCAGCTCAAGCCAGGACGAATACGAATAGAGAAGGTGTAATTTGTTATTGTTGGTTGGTACACCCATGGTCGGGGATGTAAGCGCATAAAATATCTCTTTTCACCTCTACCTCTCTTTCGCTTTTCATTTTCTGGTGCAACGAACATTATGGTGCTTTATCAAGGTCGTTGCTTAGTGTCGCTACATTCTGTATATGTTTCTTTCGTTTGCTTTTATTCAGTTCACTTTTTTTTGTTCGATTTTGTTTTGTTTCATTTTGCTGGAATATTCTAGTTCGGTCGAATATTACGGCGAGTTAGTCGCCGGATAGACAGACGTTCGTTGATTGACTCTTTGAAGGGACTTGTTACCAACTTCTCCAATCTCGGCTTCTTTGTAGCGAAGTAGCGATTCGTAGCTGGTCTGAATTCAGTAATGTGTTGGTAATTTCAAACTGATAGAATGTTCTAGAGTTTCCTCTTCAGGTTTATCTGGCTTTTTTAGTGTTGCCTACCGGCTGAGATCTTTAGTTTGGTTTGTGGTTTTGTATATACAATATACCGACATTTGATCGTAATGAAATTGTATAAATTAGTCCTAATTGTATAAGAGTCCGAAACACAATTAATGTTATCTGTTTGGATCTAATTGCCTAAGGTGGCTGAAAGTATTTAACCCTTTTATTGTGCACGGACGAAAATTAGGTTCTTTACGTTTTTATTAGGGTTTGAGAAAATGTTCATAGAAGCCAAACAAGAAGGAATATTTGCATGATTGAAAACGCCGTATATTAAGATTAAAATAGAGAAGAATACTCTGACATTAGTTTTCCGATATTCACTGAAAATTAGAATCAATAACGAATGTATCAAATATCATAACAGAAAGGTTGCGATATCTCTTTCAGATAGACTTATTCCTTGCAGCGTAAATATATCGTTTCTGGATTTTCTCGTCAGTGCATCAAGTGGCGATTTAGTGGTCTCCGGCAATAAAAAAGATAACATAGGGTCTAATTGTGTTTTCGGTATAATTAATGAAAATGAAAATATAGGCTATAAATCGATAATCGATAGCCTTAATAGATAAGAGAGAAATTTTCCTTGTCGTTTACATTGCCTTAAGAATTTCAGACGTCGCTTTTGTAAACACGTTAAATTAATGGATGATTCTATTGTGAATCTGCAGACTATCTTGTATCTAATATATCTGTAATCCTAAAATACTACTAGTTAGTATTATCATACTAGGCAGGCTCTAAGAATATCATACGGGACTATAATGAGCCTTCTTCTATAACAGCTATTATTATTGCAACTCCTTCGGGTGAACTAAGGTATAGTAGAGTATCAAGTTTTGTTATTTTGGTACTATAATAATAGCAGTCTATGATAGTGGAAACATAGTAGAACAATCCCTAATATTGCTGTAAGCTTTCAAGGATATAAAGCAATGCTAACATAAATCTACCAAAGCGACAGCATAGATTAATGTTAACTCAATAAAATAACAGCTCTCACTTTATCTAATCCCACTTGGAAAACAACAGTAACAATTGTAAGCTTAACGGATTAACAGCCATTACTGTTCCGAACCTTCTCCAGAACGAATGCCTTTAGACTAACTGATTTTAACCAAAGTGTAGAGGATTTGAGAGCTATCATCTAACGGATGCTGATACTACTTTAAAATCATGGTAGTAATAGCTAATGCTATTGTAAATTTACAATTACAAAAACTGATACTATTGTTGTCAAACGAACATTCGTATTACATCACACTAATCGAAGAAATAATCGAAGAAACGTAAAATCTGGATGATATCTCGATTTGGAAACCACAATACAATAAAAGAGTTCATACAATAAAATACAATAAAAGAGTAAAAGAGTTCGTTTGAACCGATGCAGAGAATGAAAAGTAAAAGAACGCAATTGCAGCGTCCTTCGAATCGATACGCAAGAATGAATCCAAGCCAAGTTTTTGTTGTTGCTACTTTTACTTGTTTGATATTCTTCAGGTTCATGGGTAGTACACTAGTATTAGTTAAGACTTTTTATGGCGAGCGCCTTCTGCACTTTGGACTTGTTTTCGACGTCGATATCGATGGCGGCGTCGATGCCCGTCTTCATCGAGTTCTTGATCTTGTTGAATTTGGTTGAGGGGAGACTTGGACTCTTCACGCTCCCTTTGCTCTTTGATAATGTCTTCCATCTTCTATCCTTAATAAAGGATTCCAACATGCTTCTCAAATATACTAAGAATAAATTGTATGAAAAAAAATTATATTGGAAAATCATAACGAAAACAAGAAATAAGCAAGCACTTTTTTACGCTCTGACGCTCAGTCTCTCTCTCTCTCTCTTTATCTCTATCACTCTCTCTCGCTTTCTATCTCTTTCTCTCTTTCTCTTCTATCTCTTAGTAGCTATTTTTAGATTAATTCTAATGGATTGTTTCTATTTTTAAAATAGCGTAAAAAAGTGGTTCAGCATTTCTTTTATTATTAAAATGAATTCCACAAGAAGCGCGCCAACAGAGATTATAAAAAAATGTTGTTTACTTTCGTTATTTGCTACTGTTATTGTTTTTACAACAGAATGTTATTGACTCTGCAGTTAGCGTTATTTTTAAAATGTACATCTTTCAGTTTTTACATTGTAACGTCGTAATAATTAATCAATCACCAATAATAATCGATTTTGTATTACAATGTACACAACATTCTTCTTATTCCATTATATTTTGTTAATTTTAGATATTTTTACTTGGTACAGTTCTGAGCGAGCGACTTGACCTTCAGTGACTTTTTCAAGGAGAGCAGATTAAACCGATCCATACAGTTTCAGCATCTACTCGTATACCCGTAGAACGCTTCAATGTGTATAATTAAAAATGAGAAAAATGTATTAATAATCAATTGTTTATTTAACGAAATATCCTAAGAGATTTCCCTAAATCTGCTCAACTTCTTCACAAATAATAATCGACGAGAAATATTCAAATTCTTTCAAATTAGACAATGGTGTGATCGTTTTTGAATTGAAATTATTTAGAATATCCTGTTAAAAACTAACAAACATTAAGGACAGCTTATGCTAGGGTGGGGTAGGGTTGGGCCCTAATAACCGTGATAAAGGGCATATATCGATTATTAAGTCACATTTTTTGCTCCAACTTAAAACATATTTTGGGCTAATCAGTTAACATTGATTAATGTTGGTACACTTTTCCCTGAAACTAACGTGGTTTTCATACGAATTCTTATCGAGAGAAAACGAGAGTAATTAACCGTTATGACGCACATAAATATCTATCTGGTTATACTTTAAATACATGCTAGTTTGAACGGAGTACAATGAGTGCAATGAGTTTATTACAATGAATGAAAAATCAATCCTTGATATACATTCATTAATTCAAAGAAAAAATACTTTTATTCTATGTACAATTTCTTTAATAATTTATTGAATTTAAAGAACATTTCAATGGATTTAAGAGTGTGGGTACAATAATATTTACCCTTAGATTTGATTGCTTAGAAATAGTTTTAATTAAATTCAAAGAACACTTTCAGTACTCCAAGAATTATTCGTAAAATATCATTGTCTTCTGTTTTGATAATTATCAAAATTTTTTATTTCTTATACAAAAATTGTCGCCTGCCAAAGCAGAAATTGTCATTTTTTGATAATAGAATTTATTCTCTTTTTGATAATAAAATAAAATATTATATTTTCGTATATTGTATTCAAAACTGGTGAGATAAAAATGGAAAGTAAAAACATGTGTCCCACCGGAATAACAGCGTCTTTAAAGATAAGTCTATAAGTATATGTATTTGTATTGTCATCTTTCTCAAACGGATTATTTTATTTTTTAAACGATATTTATGTACTAAAAAATGTACCGGATTTTGGCGGCCCGTCCGGACTAGTCCTTAGGAATAGGAAAGGAAAGTTAAAAGGGAAATTTTCAAGTTCATAACTATCCAGAATTGCATAAAAGACAAAACAGTCAAAAGTAATCAGTGTAAGGATTTCACATTCCGGCCTCCGACTGCCCCCAAATATTTTGCTTAATTCGTTTAGGTTTTCCAAAAGTTTTCATTCGTTTATTAATTTCGTTCGAGTGCCATCATTCTGAATGATTTTGTAAGATCTTAAAAACATTTTAGGAACCTGAGACGCTGGTCTGGTCGTCGATTGATGACTGATAATCGACTTCAAAAAACTTATTGTAATTAATCAAATAACCTTGAAGACCTTGTAAAATTAAAGTAAAATAGTGTTTAACGATCAGCAATTAAGAATGTAACAATTATGAGAAGAGTTTGTACATTTGGAAATGAAGAAGGGAGGGAGGGAGGAGGAGAGGAAGGAATTGAGATTATCTCATTTAAGTTTTGCAATCAAAATTAATTTTCATATAAATTTTCAAAAATTTTATGAAAACTCTGTTTAAGGAACACGAGTCAATAAACAAGCACAATAATTTACTTCTTTCAAACGATCAGGTTTGGGGAGGTAAAGTATGTGAAATAGAATTAGCGCAAAAAATAAATCAATCGTCTGTTTGATCGAGCTGTTTGTTAAGACATTTAAATTTTCTACTCGAAATGATTTTATTCCCATTAAATTGTTATCCATAATTTTCATTTATTTTTTTTGTTCGTTGGCTTTGCATGAATTAGTAATGGCTTTAGAAAATTAAATATTTTTTTTGCAACAATGTCTAAATAAATTTATGAATTGATTAATGGCTTGTGGTATTAAAATAATAGTTGTGTTGTTTTAATACTTTGTTTTTTGCCTCGCGTCAATAAAGCAACATGATTATGCTTATTTGCAACAGAAAAGTAGTTTGTGTTGTCAATACAATCTTTTTTATAAACTCATTAAAATCTTTCGAAGTTTGTATTGCTTAAATCAACAAATTGCTGATTCATAGGATACATTGCATACATACATACATATATACATATACGTATACATAGTACATATTCACACATGTTGGAATTTTTTACGAATCTCGAGAGAATTTAGCTTTTTTAATTTCTATGGAAATTTTACATTAATAAAATTTTGAATTCAAAAGGAAGCAGTGACGAATATAGTTTCTGTTTTTGTTTTATAGAAACTCAATCCTCTGATAGGTCTTGAGAATATTTTGTATGTTTGTCGAATTAATACCAATAAATTAGAGAATCGACAAAGTACTGTGTGTGACTGTGTGTCGTTATGGTTTGGTCTAAGCTCGATTATGAGAAGCGATCCATATATTTCGTTCAGTCTAATTGAATATGCTTCGAACTTATTGCTCTCTGGATGTTTCCATAAAATAATAGTCGTGGAAGAAAAGGTTTTGATTGAAAATGTCCAATAATTCCATAATAAGATTGTGTTACCATTAGGGATGCCGTTAGCCTGCCTAAAGAGCCTTTATCTCTTGCTTGAAATACAAAAAATTGTAAGTAGTAGGAGAACGAAAGCTCTTCTACTACTTACAATTTTTTGTGTTTCAAGCAGGAGATAAAGGCCTTTTAGGGAAGCTAAAGGCATTCTTAATATTGTACATTTAATCAAAAAAAGGTTGGACAATTGTTGAATTTGAAACACAAACGACGCGTTCGCTTTGTATTATATCAATGTTTTTTCATAAAATTCGAGAATTTCGCTTCCAGAGAAAATATCATTAATGATATTGTAGATTTTTGATGCTATTGATTTCTTTTGATAAAAAAACAGAGATCAGAATTAAAATAAAATCTATAAACGGGTGCGCTACAGAGTATTCAAAAATTCAAAAATCGCACGCTTTTCTATCGCTTGTTTGAAATCATATCATTCTCCCATAAGGCACTCGCTTAGTCACAAGTTCGTTTGAAAATATGTGGCAAAAAGGTTTTATTAAAGATTTTTTGAGCAAATCGTTATCAAATCAACGCATAAGTTTCTCGATTGGTAAAAGCAAAATCATGAAAACGAGTAAATTTTTTCCTGGTTTTCAAAATATCCTCCAGTGGTCATGGTTATGGTTTATATGGTTTATATAGTATACCATATGGTTTATATGATTTTTTACATCAGGCCTGCCTTTAAGAATATTTCCTGTCATCACTGAAAGAATCTCTGACCCTGATTCTTTTGTTGCAAAAAAAAAACAAAATTAAAAATTTAGACGCATAATTAATTCAGTCAAATGAAATCCGTTATTTTCAGGGCACTTCTCCTCCTATTATGGGATTCTTCTCTCTCTCTCTCTCCTGCTAAAGTTGGTCGATCAATTGAAGAGAATATTTCGTGATTAAACCTGACGTTTGAAATATTGGCCCACAAAGTTCTCGAATCAGCGGAAAGACATGAAAATGCTTTTAGAACAATTCCACCGAAAATTATAAAACTATAAGAGCAATAACAACAACTATAAATGATTCGAACAACAAAATCAGCAGTGGCAACAAAAATAAGACCGTCCTGGCATAACAAAAACAAACAAAAAAATCCTTGACATTTCACATTTTCGTTGCATATTTAAAAGTGCTTGAAAGAATTTAACCCTGCGATCACTGATGTTCCTGTTATTTAACATTCTTTGTCAATTCGAAAAAAGCAAAAATAATACAACCGCTCACTCTAATTTAAATTTAATCCGGAATTTATGTCGGCTCGTAAATTTTGTTTTTACGTCTTCTTTATTATACCCTACACTCCAAGATTGTATATTAATTTCGTTCTTCCGTTTGGAACGCATTAAAGGAGACGTGGCAGATATAAACATGCACATACACGTTAAGCGTTTGATTTAACCCTGCCCATCCTTCTGCCTTCTGTCTGTTAAAATAACGATTGTAAGAGGTATCGGCATAAAACTCGGTCTATTTTGTGTCTTACTAAGTTTATTAACATTAAAAATGGGAGAAATTTGATATTAAAAATGCGCGAATATCGGTTGGCTCGGTTTGCAGCATGAATCTAAAGCTAAACTTGTAAATTCGTCCTAGGTGCCTGAAACCGACACGTATTCTTAAGGGATGGGTTGGGGGTCGGTTTGCTGTAATGAAGATCACAATCCTAGGAGGACAATTAAAGGTAAGCAACTCCTTAGCCTTAGTCTATTATTGAAAATTGGCAAAATCCGCTCATTGCGGCGCCCAATTCTTAAAACCAGTGTGAGTTTATCACCGTCCATCGCGCAATTTCGCATTTGCAGACCAAATCTGAATTTCTAAATTGATTCTAAACAGAATGAATGTGTTCCATCCATTGTTTACTAGAATTGAATTAGGAAATTATGTGACAGGAGTAGGGTATAGAATCTTCGTTAAGGCCGGAATAAGCATTCTCACTTTCTCTTTATTCCTCTTCACTGATTCATTTTCGAATTAATGCATGGAATGTAAGAAATATATTACTGCCACTGCTTTTCCTGTTATTGTTGTAAATATTTATAACCCCGGACAAAAACAACAATAACAACAACCTTTATAGTTTTTACTGACTACGTTTAATTAGTTGCAAACCTTTAACGCTGTCAAGGTGTCGCGTGCGGTTAAAAAAAGTCGTAGATTGAAAAGTGAAAACATTTTTGTACTGCCTACTTTTAGGAGTTGGTTAAAATAGCCCCACATTCCAGAGCTGCACAAGGTGTAAATTTTTTTAAATGCTCCTGCATTCAAGAATATCATAGTAGGGCAAAACAGACGAAGCATCAACCACAAGTAAAAGGTTCAAATTGAGGATAAGTTTCGTCTGCTAATTTTTAATGCACTAGTACGACTAAATTTTGACATCATATTCTGTATGCGTGAATGGATGTAACGCATTTATGGTTTTGTTGTCATCTTGCACTTTCAGTCAAGATTTCGGAAGTTGCAGCTTGATTCTGTAGCAAGTGATGTACTTAAAAATTGTGCGCTTTTGCGCTCTTCAAAGAACGCTTTGTGTAGCTCTCACCAATTTACAACAGTTTCTACTGTCCATCCATTCGTTTTATGAATTGTGTTTTCATACGTCATCCAATCATACCAGCAGTGTTCTTGCAAACCCGATTGCAAACACATATTTGCATGTGCGTACACAGTTAAAGACACGAAATGATAATATACACGATATACAATGTATTATTATCGTTATCATCAACTCTTAACGTATATACGACATTCACTTCTTTTTCATTAAACGTCTCATCAACGTATTCTTATTCCCAACACGAATTCCTTCAGATTTCATGATTGTTTGGTGTTTTTGCTTTTTGCTGAAATTTGCTGTAAAGTGAATTTGCCGTCGTCATTGTTGTTGTTGTTGTTGTTTTTGTTAATGTACACGATTATTGCATATGATTATTGCTGGTTCATTGTAATGATGGTGAGATGATACTGACGTATTTTACTGCATTTTTAAGAAAGCAAAACTATTCCTTTTTAATTCTTTCGTACGCACTCACTGAATTTCTTAAAACCTCGGATTTAACGATATTAAAATATTGAGCCTGTGGAAATTGAATTGAAAGCAAAAGTTTTTTGATTTTACTTGCCTTGAAATTTATGAAAAAAATCAATTAAAACTCTTCAACTTTTTCTCATTATTCGTCACTGGACGAGTGGTGACGCAAATTATTTTTCGAGGTGACCAGTCGTAATATAAGAAGAGTTTTTTCCTGATTTTAAAAATCAAGAAGAAAATTCATCAAGAAAATTTTAACTGAGACAGAAATTAATATAAGATTTGTGCTCTTTTTTCAATCTTTGTATGTTTTTATGTTTTCAATGACAAGTTTATGAGAAGCCTTTATTCGATACAGATCCTATTAAAAGACTGGTCACTTTAACCTCCTCAGTTTGCTTCTTGGTACCATTGGGTTAAGGGAAAGTCTTAATCATAAGCATTTTTCTTATTTAAGCAAAATAAACAGCTGCGTGGACGGCAGTTTATTTATAAGCTCTTAAGCAGTAAATAGCTTAGAGGCAACTAAAACGAAACCTAAAGAGATTCGTGAAATGCGCGATTGTTTAGTTATTCAGTTATCAGCTAAAGAAACTTGTGGTGCGCCCGTTTTCAAGGACATCCTTCTCAAATCGAATGTCATATCTGATGGCATAGCCGGTTCTTCTTTTCTAACTTCGGTCAACACTATTTGCTCAACAGTGGCAACTAGGTGTACATGCGACTTATGGTATCATAGTACGACGTGCTTCTTGTGTTACGAGGCTGGCTGTGTACCTGGGTGTGGCTGCAGACGTGCGTAGATGTGTGGCGGTCAATTTCAACTTCTACGTATAGGATTGAGCCTTTGATGCTCTTCGGCTGATATTCATTTATTCGCTAGGGTTAATTAGAATTTTACTAACGTTCTTACGTTTTTTTAATGTATGAAGGAGTTTAATGTATGGAGGATGTTTCAGTATTCCATGCTGCAATCGGGCGCTTGTGGAATTTTTAAGTTATACACCGCCAAGTTCTTTTATGTTCGATCGATTGTGATGAACTTTGATCGATGGTAAACAAGTGAATTGCGTTGACGAGGTGCAGGACATTAAACTTAATTGCTAGAAGGCAGAGCATAATGAATGGCTATGAGATACGGCTAAGATATTTAAAATCCGCGCTTATTTCGGTGGCAATATTTTCATTATTAGTAATTTTGTAAAGTATCAAGATTTCTTTGAAAACGATATTCATGGGATAATGATTAATGATTAACGTTATCGGACGCGCTACTCACCGTCAAATGGGCAGCAGTCTTGGGGCTATTTAGGGAGAGTCCGGCCTGGAAAAGGAAAGTGGTGAATTTATCAGTTGAAAATAATTTCCTTTCGTGACCATTTTAAGGAGAGTGTCCGAACAGGTCCAAGCATTTTTAGCATCTACTTATGTACCCGGAGAATTCTTTAATGCTTTTAATTAAAAATGAAAAAACACATGTATAATCAGTCGTTTATTTAGCGAAATATTTTAAGAGATCTTCTCTAAATCTGGCCCATTTCTCGACAAGTAATAATCGATGGGAAATATTGAAATTTTCTTCAAACTATACAATCGTGTGATCGCATCTGAATTGAAATTATTTAGAATATTCTGTTAAAAACTAGCAAACATTAAGGACAGCTTATGCTAGGGTGGGGTAGGGTTAGGCCCTAATTAACCGTGACAAAGAGGGAATATCGATTATTAAGTCACATTTTTTGCTCAAAATTAAAACATATTTTGGGCTAATCAGTTAACATTTCTCCTCAAACTAAAGTGTTTTTCATAAGAATTCTTATCGAGGGTAGCACAAAAAAATAGTCTTAGTTAAATCCAAAGAAGACTTTTCCAACTCTAAGAATTATTAGAATAGAGCATGTTATGCAGTTATGAAAAATTTTTAGGTTATGGCGTCCATTCATAACGTTCGCCTGCTTAGGAATTTATGCCCTTTAGGAGGAATTCCCGAATCGTTGGAGATAAGTCGAAATGTTTACAGAATACACTCTTATTAATGTCATCACTGATACTACGCTCGATGGCCTCGCAGCACAAGGTATTATTCGGTTAAATAATTTCATCGCTATCCTATTAGTGCGGCTAAATAGAAGGCTGTTTTAGGCTAGCTAAATTTTCCAATTATTCCATATTTTCTTTTGTCTTTTATGCAATAGTCAATTTAAATCTATAACACCGTATATCCTCGGTTATTGCATTTTATCAGTAATAATTTTTTGTAAACAAATTAAATAAATACAAAGTAATAAATCATTTTAAATGTTACAAATCTTTAAATACAATCACTGGCATGGATTTCGCTAGAGTGTATTATTCCCAAAAATGTGCCTTACTATCGATAATCTCTAGAAGAAATTGTTGCGGAGTTAACGTTATTTATTTTATTTAGTTTGGCAGGCATTCGTAGGAATTTTTTATTTACTATTCCTTTTCGAGCATATGCGATCGGTTCTGCAGCATATTGCAGTTCGAAGAACTAGACAAGATATGATAAACCAACCAACCTACAATCTACAACGTAAGACACGCAATATGAAAATTTTAGTATAAATATTTTAAATCCTAGATAAAATTTTAACTGACTGTTGTCTTTTTTATTGAAAGTTAAATTTAAATTTAGAAATTGTTGTTATTCGGTCTGTAGAAATCGATCAAGTTTTTTTGATTATCTTAGAGTAAGCATTTTTTATTACTTGCTTTGCACTTTTTGTGCTTAATTTATGGCAGTAGTTTTATCAGTTCGAGTTTGGAGCATTCCAGTGACTGCAAAATTCTGACAAAAGGTATGTTTTTTGTGTTACACCCCATGGGCGAAAGGATAATGGATTAGGAAGAGCAATTCGAGTTTCCGTTGGTAACGTATTAAAAGAGTGATGATAGAATAGAATAGTGATCATTATGAAATTTGCCATAAATATTCTCTATCCTGCCTTTGTCATTATCCTAATATATTCAGTGTGATTCAGTGCGTAATCTTCATATTTGATAATGAAATTTATTGCTCTTAAGACGTTCTTAATATTGTTCTGTTAAATTCTCGATTTAAATCTTTTTAAATACTTCAAATACGATTCTAAACTCCAGGGTTTGATTAAAAATCCTTGCTGGGAAATACATAAATATTACAACAAACTCCATATAAATTCTCTTTCCTTCTCTCTCTCACCTTTATTGAACTATTGGAAAAAGAGGAGGAGGATTAATGTCACATTATATGAATATCATGGCGGTCCTTTTTGAAGTGTTAATCAACGGTTGGAAAAATAATGAATATCTAAGTAAATTAATTAATCGATATCGGTTTATGAAATCGGTCTAGTGCAAAAACACTTTCACTTCAATTATTTTATGAGCGTTAACGCGACTCTATCCATGACACTTTCTAATGGACGAACATAAGCAATCAATTTACGCGTGTGTGCGTATATTTACAGGCTATTATATAATATCATATGGGCGTGCGTGTATGTACAGTACGTGTGCGTGTATGTATAGTAATACAGTACGTATATCTTTAGTAAATTAATTACTATATTTATTGCCAATTGAAATAATTCTAAGTGTCTTCATTTGCTTTAAAAGAGCAATTAAATTTTAATAAAACCAACAGTAATAATAATATGAAGAAATGTTATCACGGAACAAACAACAATGTACAAAACAACGATAGGACAAATGATAGCAATAACAACAAGAGCAATAACGCCGAGCAACAACAATTGTGCGACAACAACCAAAGGAATTATCTCAACAGAACATTAAACAACACACGCGTTCAATGTTTTTCTGTTTGATGATAATGAGATAAAGGACTATTATCGATAGCGCTGTTCATTGCAAGCATGAAATGATTAATGTGTGAGTGTGTGTGCGTGTGTGTGTGTGAGAGAGAGAGAGAGGGATAGAGTAACAAGAATAAAGGCATAAGTACTCGTACAGATGCCATAGAGCTGCACAGGACGTCTTGAATTGTCTTGCAAACGGAGTCACAAAATTGCGAAATTAGTATTGAATTAAAGTGAATAATTTGGAATGGCAATACACGACTCCTACCTGTTCGATTTTCTCATCCAGCGTGTTCGAATGAATCCGTGTTTGGTGGTTGCCTTTTTTAACGATATTAAAATGTTTCCGAGGAAATGCTTTATTGCGTTTGAACAATATAATGTTGAGAAATGTTTGTACAGCTCTGTAACGCGTGCTTATATTGCTTCATCGCCTCATCGCCTTTCTCACATGCTTTCACAACGGTAACGCAATACTGTGCTGAGAATGCACCAGTGTTCCGGCTCAATAGTGCAAAGGGAGCTCAGTTTTCACTTCATTAACTTCTAAATGCGAAACAATCTTTCGAATAGGATTCCTTGTACGGACCGCACTCGTTGGAGTCGGTGTTCATACACGATATCAATGAAGAATAATGTTGTAGATTATACCGACAGCTTCAATGAAATATTCCAGATTTATAAGTATCAAGATTAAAGCTTAAGCTTGGTGATGTTGCTACGGGAAATTTGATAAACGTAATATTTATGATATTTAAACGTAATATTTAAATTTGATAAACGTAATTTTATGTAATTTGATAAACGTAATATTTAATTTGATAAACGTAATATTTAGAAATTTTAATTAATTCAAGTAATACTATTTAAACAATAGTATTAATACTACTTCTCAGAGGACGTCTAGACTCAACCAATATTGATATTTACCAGACACTCCCGAAAACGGGTTGCCGTATCGATAAAAACAAATACCATGAATTAACAATTTTATGAAAGGTTTATTTGACAATATGTTGCTAAGGGTACCAAACTTTTACTGTCTGTTAGTTCTTGTTAGAAAATTGTTGACAAGATTTAGTAAATTTGAGATTATATATGATTATATCTACGAGATGCGATGTAGATGTATAATTAAAACTACTGAAATGCGTAGCACATTTGTTTCCTCACTTTCAAATATCCTTTAGTTATCCTTCACGCTTTTCCAAATTTATCGGTGAACACGGAGAATACATTTAACCAACAATTTTTTCGACAATTTCGATTGGCATTCCATGCTTTTGCAGGATTCTCCTGTGTCTAAATATCGTTGAGATTATGGCCAGATGCTCGTCGGTTGGTAAAGATTTTCGTATATGCGTTTCAACCTCCTGCAAAATAATTTTGTACAAAATTTAATAATTATAACAAATTTATTCTGACATTCGTAAATAATTTCGATAGTAATGTTTATCGCGCACTTAAACATTAATCGTGAGAAGAGCAAAAGTTTGTTTTATTTTTCCTTTTGCCAATTCATGATCCAACAGCTGCCCCAATAACTCCATTTCTTTCAATAACTCCATAGTATCTAAAATTGACTTTATAATTTCCGCATCTCCGCCCTGATTAATGAATATCTTTCTCAAAGCTTATAGTCATCGTGATCGTGTGTGCTTCAAACACCTTGCTCACCATATATTTCTATAAAATTTTCACCAAACGTAAACAATAGTGGTGGACTTTATTTTAAGCAAATCAGTGAGTCTTTACGGCCAAAATAACGTTAAAAGAGCTCAAAAATATTTGTTGGAAATCATTAAACATTAAAATGATTATTTTCTATTATTTTTTATAAATGTTATATATTATTTTTTATATTATTTTTTATAGAAAATCATGGTGCACTAAATAAAAACTGATAATTAATGCAGTTAGAATTTATTTCGTTATAATAAATGATAAATCAAATTTCTCTGGTATGAAACGAAACTCTGGTAAAAAATGTAGTGGTGGCTTAATGTTAAAAACTAATTATATATTCTACTCTTAGGAATTATATATTCCTAATTCCTAAGAGTTCTTCTATTCTTAGAATTTTAGGAATTATATATTTTACATAATCTTTCTTAAAGTAAAATGTTTTCAACACAGACGATCACAGACGTTACTAAACACACACAAAGCAAAAGCAACAACGAACAAGTTTTCAAGCATTGTGTGCCTGATTTCAACACATCACAAAAATTACTTTATAACGAATTTGTAATTTACAATAAATGGTGTCCTATCGCGTTAAATTTGCTTCAAACATAACTTATCCACCTTCAAGAATATAAAATGTGTGTTGAAATTATGCTGGTGCCCTTAACACCACCATTACAAATGCCCTCCTTTTCAGACAAGTGTTAATTCATTCTAAAGAAGGTTAGCACTTATTGCTTTAATAATTATTACAAAATTCAATTCCCTACATTTTAATTCTTTCAATTGATTTTTATAAATATGTAAAATTTATTTAACAATAAATATTATGGTCGATGTTTGCAAATGTATTTTCCTCTTTTTGAAAGAATCAGGTCAAAGCGCCCGTTGCCATATTTTACGAATAACGTGTACAAATTCATATATAACGTACACACATAGCGCACAAGTCAGATGTTCGTTGAACGTGAATCTGAAGACACTGAACTTTTCACGTTGTTTTATCTATTACCTAAGTCACATTTGATGTCGAATTTATGTGTGCGACTTTAATAACGTATTATTATGGTTCGCTGAGTAAAAAAAGTCCCGTGAATGCTTTATCTATTTTTATTTGACCAGCTTTGTTCAAGTGACTATTTTTTCTTTGGAACGTTTACTAATGTGATTTATTTTTTCCCGATTTTTTTGTGGAATGTCATTTACAGATTGCATATCGAGAGAATTTTGAATGAGAATATGAGTGAATATATTTGTGTTGTAGTTTGGGGTTCCTACAATCGCATTCTGTTCAAATTTTTGATATGAATATGAAAATAAATCGTTTTGTCGTTATCGTTTGTCTCTTAAGACGTAAACGACGTAAAAGTGACGTGAAAGATGTAAAAGTATTGAATTTAAACATTTCTTAGAGATTATTGGCTTCATCAATTACGAATAATTCATAGGTTGAAGGCATCAAATTGAATTATTTGTGGGTTTTTGAATCGAAAGGCATTGAATGATTTCAATGTCAATAAAGGTAATGAATTAGATTAATGACACTAATCGCACTGTACGTATAGAATGTATGTGTGCGTGTTCATTTTTTATTGCTTATAATTTTTACAACCCCACGATGTAAAAGATGCACACACAGTCTTATATTAATGCGCTGAGTTATAGTAGTAGTCTTCAATGAATGTACGCATACGTTTAATTGAGTTAAATGCTGCAGTAGTATCATACGAATGACCTAGTATATATTGAATGCAATAGTGCCTCGTCTGTTAAACAATTCGAAATTAAACGAAGTCACGATCTCGTTCAGAATTCGAAATCAAACGAAGTCACGATCTCGTTCAGAATTATTAGAGGCGAAGGGTTTACACTGTTCTGAGTGTGAGGTGTCGTGGTGAGTTGCAATACTGTGTGGATAGTTGCAAATAATGTACAGAACTCGATAGAAATGGAAGAGTTTATTATATGGTTTTTGGCAAAAAATGAAAAATACATATAATAAATTAATAAATTTCATTAACTAATTTCATTAATAAATTTCAGTTTTATCGAAAATAATCAAATTCTCACTAAAAAATTTTATTCAACAATAACAAATTAGTCACAAATGTATACGAAATTTAAACCAATCCTTCTATAAATTATGTACTTTAATATTTCGAAAAATTCCGTTAAATGTTCATTAAACTAAATTTCAAATTCTTCTTATGTAAATTTATTTGTATCAACCTTGTGCCTCATTTCTTTTAGAATCTACAAAAATGTTTTGCCATCTGACCGAACAAAAAAGAAAGATTATTAATAGGATTTCATTGGCCAAATAAAACATCTTCAACAATACCATTATTGTCATCAGCAACATCGTACTTATGCACATCATCTGAACATCTTAAAAATAAAGTTACAAATTTTTATATTCGTCAATTTTGAATTATTCTTAGCAGCATGTTTTCGAACTCACGTGGATAATACAATCGTATGTTACATGTTTGTGAGATTTGACGTTTTGTGAATGGTATGGCACGGGTTATGGAATAAACGTGGTTCGATTTAAATATGGTGGACATATGTCTCTTAATGGAACTTCGTAAGAGCAGTCAGAGTTTCATGAAATGGAAGTTTTTTAGCAAATTTTCAATCCTTTTTAGAATATATTTTGGAAAATTTTTTCAAATATTATGAAGGATACCGAATATCAGGATATTCGGTTAAGAAGTCGAATGACTTAGAATTAAAAATCTATGATTATAATTAGAGGTAATCAATTAATAGCTCTCCCTCGCTTGTATTTGCTTATTCTTTCGATTTTTAGCAGTTATGTATATTCTTTAGCAGTTATGTAAGCATTCGTGTACAAACAAGTGAACCAAACGTGTGTGAGATTGACAGTTTCAGACAGCTCTGAAGAGTGCGGAGAATTAAAGGATAGCTCGGAAGATATGGCAAGTTTTGGATTTGGGCACGATTTTCAGGAGTTCTCTTTTTTGATGGACAGTTGGTTGGTAGTTCTAAATTTGTCCTTAAATGTTTATGAAATTAAAGGAAGATAAAGAATTAAAGGATAGCTCGGAAGATATGGCAAGTTTTGGATTTGGGCACGATTTTCAGGAGTTCTCTTTTTTGATGGACAGTTGGTTGGTAGTTCTAAATTTGTCCTTAAATGTTTATGAAATATTTCCTCTTTATAATTCAATAGTATTTTTTTCGGATATGTCTGTGATAAAGTGGTGAATAATTTTCACTCATCAATTGAATTCCTTTTTACTTGTGTTTCATATTTAATATACTTAATTATGTTTAATTTAATATACTTAATTAAAATTAATATACTTAATTATATGTAATAATTAAGTTCACATGGAATACGTTACAGAAAATTTGATGGAAAAAATTCTATTCATTTTAAAATCGAAAATTTTCATTTAAAAATTTATTTTAACGCTAATATTATTTTCGATAATAATAGCTTGCTCACATAAATACGTTCTGGGTTTGCTATTTATATAAGTGGAATAATAATCGGAATATATTTTCTCTTAGAGGAAATTATCGTCTTATCGTTTTGTTTTATATTCTCTCTCAATCAATCAGTCAATCAGTCAGTTGGCATCTAATTGCAGAGGTTTGAGCAATTCCGGCTTCATAAATGGCAGGCTTTTTATTAGTTTAATACACCAAAAATTTATTCATGAAACCCATAATATCGTTCGAAGTTCGAACATATTCATTAACGTTCATGGAAACATTTCATGGCTTGAATATTCACCACAATTCGTGTTAATTGGTAATATTTGTGCGGCTGCTAACACCCGAAGAAAATGGACCGAGAAAGAAAGCTTTTATAGATCTTTGATAAGAAAAAACAATTAGATTGAAATGAAAGGTTTTCTAGAATACCGAGATCTAATAGACTGTTTTAAGCCGATCTGATCTGCTCCGAATTCTTTTGAAATCTTAATTTTGAATTTTTTCTGAAATCGAGCTGAATTCTTTCTTCAATATGTATTAAACCGATTATTGAGTAATATACATTTTATTCTAACAAATTATACCTAACAAATCATAATTCTTTTGGAATCAATAAAGTGATCGTGTTGGAATAACATTGAAATGAAAAAAGATTTCAAATCCTTTGTGGTTTTAGAATTTCTGATTTTTGATCTTTCTTTGGAGATTTTCGATTTGATTTGAAAATATTTTTAGTTGATTTCATCAGGACTATTTTTGAGTTATCAGGAATTTTATAAATAAATTCTTTATTTAAACATTTTGATTTCTCTCTCTCTCTCTATAAGTTATTTATGTATTTACATCCTCCCTCTCAATCGTTAGTTCTCTTCCGTTCGATTTTCTTGCTAGTTGTTAAGCTATTCAGCGAATACGAGGAAACTCGTAAAACACCAAAATAACTCGATGGGAAAAGATTTACACACGTTTCGCCAACATCCGAAAATAAAATCCTTGTTGAAGAGACGGTATGGATGTTTAACGGATGTCATGGCGTTTAAGAGGTGTGGTGGTAGTGGTGCTGGTGTTGGTGGTGGTGGAAGTGGTAGTGATAGCGGTACGTATTAGAATTATGGTGGTTGGATGGGATGGTCATACTACAATGTGCGAGCACATTTAGCCGGCGATCGTGTTGCCAGGCACGCGCGCGCCGAATAATAACTTAAGTGAATTTGGTGCAAATTAAAAGTAATTCGCGTGATTGGCTGGTGTAAATATCGCTCGCTCGATCGTTGAACGGCCCCCGCCAATACATTGCCACGCTGCACCGTTCATTGCCTTACGTTGCGTTTCCTTTGTATATTTGCTGCGCTATTACGATGCATACGTTGCCTTTGCTTTGCGTTTGGCTTGTGTGATCTGCTGTTATGGAGATATAAATAAGTGAATTTTTTATTTTTCCCTCCGATTTTCCGCTGCTGAGGATGCGGTGAGGAGTGCCGTGTGCCGCCCAAGGAAGTCGCAGAGAGGAATTGAGGAAACAGAAACAGATTTCTTCTTATTCTTAACTTAGAACAAAGATTTTTGCTTTATTTTAAAAGAATTTCGATTTATTTTGAGAGATCATCATCATCAGTAAAAGCAGCAGCGGCAATAGCAATGACTACACGGTGGCGGCCACGGTTGCGGTAAAAGAAAGCATTATTATTGTTGCGATACGTTTTGGTGGCAGTGGCAGCAATACCAGCAATACCAGCAATACCAGATGTCAGTCAGCATCATCCAGCACAACGATCGATCGATTCGAAGCATCAGCCAAACACGATTTTTGACAGTTGAAAAAAAGTGTCAGATTTGTTTTTAAACTGATTTTGCAAAAAGATGCAATTGACCGGTGTTGCTTTTGTTGTTGGTGCTTTTGTTGTTTTTGATTGGAAAACAAAACACACCAAACGATATTGTCGTCGGCGAGATCGTTACAAATTGCTTACGCGAAGGCGAACGCGGTGAGAGTGATCTCTGAAATGAAGCAGAAAGTGAATGTGATTTTCAAAAAAAATATATATATATAAAAAAAATAAATTGTTTATGATTGTTTATAGTTTCTCTAAGCGGTCAAGTAATATTTAAATGTGGTGGTAACGCGGAAAAGTGATTACATTCTTAAGTAAATAACTGTAACCGAAATTATCATCTTACGGAAGTTCTTTTCAACATGAATGTGTTCTTAAATTCATGCATAATTACTTCAGGAGATCCTGTAGTGATTGTGAGCATTATTTCCGGATCATAATTATTACGTTGTACGTCAGTCATTTGCCCGCCAATTGAAATGTGCAATTATCGTACTAAGGTCTATATTACTTGATCTCAAGATCTTTTCTTAAAGATATAAATGATATTATTAATAAAGATGTGCTAATTGTGTGGCATTTATTTTTAAATCGTTTTTGTGCATTCAAAACACTTGAATTTCTTTTTCGGAAATGTTCCTCTCCTTCATGCGAGCATTTTCATTTGATTTCGGCACGTTTCGTGTTCTCGGTAGCCGCCTTTGTTGTTATTATTGTTGTTGTTGTTCTGCAGCCCAAATATAACTCGCCATTAAACTGTTTTCCTAAACCAAAAATAAAATAGAAATTTATATATTCTATAGCGATCCGAATCGATTGAATTGAAACGAATATAATAATTATTGTTACAAATGAAATGTTTTCGCAGAAGCGGGGATCATGTAGAAGCATTATGAGTATATTCAAAAGGAATCATCGGAAATGGGAAAAGCGTGTTGTGAGAGGAAAGGTAAGCTCCTAGAAGCAATTGTTGTACGATTTTCAAGTATTATAAATGTAACAATATTATATTTTTTAACATTTATACTTCATTTATACTTTATTTTCAGTATCAACGATCATTCACAAATAAATCATTAATTTTATTTATTTATTTTAATTTATTGTAAACTTTAATAATTCTCAACGATATGTTCTTTTCAAAGTTATCGATAAATTATTCCTGGAAGAGTTGGAGAAAAAGCTGTAGAGCGCATATATCTTTCATAGGATTTGGTTTATGCCCTTTTACTTCGTTGAAAAACAGGAGATTTTTAATAATAGACGATATTTTCGTCTCACAATTTCAAAAATTTCAATCATAAGACGTTTTTAGGCTGAATCATAAATGTATGGGAATATATGAATATTTTCCTTCTTTAAAGAAATCAAAGCGGCAAAATTTATTTTAGCATGCGCACAAACCACATTTAAATTTTGCTGTGACTTTATCGTTCGATCAGTGATGATCATTTTTTACACTTCAATATTTATCATCGCCATACGACGCTAGATGGCGCTGGTTCTAAGTTAATTTGTACGTTTCGCTGAGCGAGTATCACAATTACAATTAGTATTAATTATTTTGATCGCTATAAATGGATAGAAAAATGATAGCCCACTTCGTTTATTCGTTTCTGAAAATTACAATTACGATAGACAAAATTCTTCGCTTTAGGGGCTAAATGGGATTAAATATTGTTACTCGCCTTTTTAAATTAAAGTTTCTGTTCGCTACAATCAATTTATACCTCCATTAAACTTTTCAAAAGGCACGTAAAAATTTTATATTGGAATAAGGACGCTTCTCTGACATCCTTTATTATCTGGCTACGCCACTTCTTTAGCCTGATATTATTATTTTTCTGAAGTCCAAGAACTCGCAAGGTTGAGTCGATGGAATTTGTGTGAAGACTTAAAGATTATGATAACAATTTAAGGCTTTTGATAGTTTGCAGCACCGATACTGCTATCCAATTGAATTTTCGTTAAATTATTTCCATAATGAAAAGTATGTTAGATTCAAATTCAAATTTGCTCCAAATAGCTGGAATCATTTTTCCATCTAGGGCTTTTAATTATTCGAAGCATTTCTAACATGAAGGGATAAAATATTCACAACTTTTTCATGATTATAATTAATGAAAAAAATTCGATTTTCATCAATAATTTTGTATAATTTCTGTTTGTACTCGGTCAGAGGATAATACGAAAAAGTACAAACAGTTAGTCAGAATACTATTAGTTCGACAGTCATTAGTATGCCATTAACAATTAGTATAATTTCGCACAGATCCAAAGTATTTAAATAATTTTTGGAAAAACAAAATTCGCGATACTTTTCGAACAGACCTCGTACATGAAATTAACAAATCTTCATTCCTTTTTACATTCCCTCTAAAATCATCTTCTCATGAAAATCAAAACTAATGGAATTTTAGTAGATTAAAAGCAATAATAACAATTCTTGAAGAAAATCCCATTCGACGCAATATCCATCAGCAGAAGTGTGTATATGTGTTAGTCGCCTAGGTACGATGCGATCGTATCGAGCATTACGTGTATTTAAAAAAACTGGCATAAACTGGCCACCATTACAGAACATTGTTGCTGTTGTTGTTTTGCCTACCCGATTGCTTTTCTCATCTATTCATACATGTGTGTGTGTGCATGTGTGTGTGTGGGATGCGTATGGTGATCGCATCATTCGTATCGATACGAGGTGTCTTTTGTGCGATGGTGTGTAAGGAGTTTGCAGTTCTAAGAGAGAGAAAAAAAAATCAGTTCGAAGGAAAAAAACTCATGTCAAGTAAATATTTATATATATGTGCCCCGATTCATATGAACCGCACGGCACCGCACCCCATCATCTCCAGTAGCAGATCGCACCTTAACAGTAAATACGGAGCCAATATGGTACCACTCCATATAGCACATAGATAGGAAAATTATATACAATAAATATATTCGGCATACATTCCCATATGAATGAAAATTCAATGGGAGTTGGTTTTCCTCGACAACATCGTCGAGACCGAGCACTTTCGAGGAAACAAGATCAAGTTTCCTTTCCAGTTTTGAAGGGGCCGGAATATTAAAACAAGTAAAAGTGCTACAAGAAGGACCCTACTCCATCGGGTGTAGGGTATAAAGACTATTCAGGCGAAATTTGCATCCAAGAAACCGACATTTCATTCAGTCGAAATCGAATATTTTGAACAGTCATTTTCGGGTATGGTTTTCAGCCCTCATCCTCTAAACCAAAGTCATGTAAGAGTCTAAATAAAAAACGTAGCCTTTTTGAGTCTACGAGCCGGAAAGTACTTTTTCAAGAGGCAAGAGATATCACGAGTCAGGCGAAATTTTAAAGCCAATTTCGAACATTTATATATACTTTGATCTGGCAACACAGATCGACTTTTAACCAAAACGATATTGAGGAAGAAAACCGAGTTATTTACTTTTAACCCAATAAATTAGTTTTTATAATCGATAAACTTGTGACAATCTCACATATCGTGAGATACATGTCGTGACAGTAAAGCCAAAATCGTGGGTGGATGAGAAAAGTATTTTCTTCATCGAGCTCGAAAACTCGTGGCACGAAACCATTTGAATGTTAAGCCAAATAATGGGTGGTGATGGTTTCTGGGGGATCATTAAAATAATATTTATTAAAGACAACTGCTGGATGCTTCGCAATGATGGCGAGATTTGTTTGCGGCAATAAGTAATGAAAACGCTGGCAATAATTATTACACACCTTCACACGTAGCGGCATCCATGAAGTTGTTTGAAGTATTAACGCTTTTCAATTTCAATAAAGGAATACGAGAAAAGTTTCGGATTTTGGAATTTGTATTTTTTGTATTTTTGTGTGTTTTGGGGAAACGCTTAAATAAAATACTCAATTTTTTCATGAAGATTTTTAAAATCTTTTAATATTTGTTTTTTCATTTTTCTTGCATTTTATCTCAGAAACCATAAATAATGTTAAATAACATTATATAATATTTTGAGTTTTATTTAATATTTTTTTAAAAATTTGACAATTTGATAATTTGATAATTTGATAATCATTATTATTTTATTAGTTCATAATTCATTGTTTTGTTATTTCATTTTGAAGCGTGTTTTCGTTTTTGAAAACACGCTAAAAAATTAATGACACCGGTAGTGTTGGGCCTCGTTCTATACGGGCGTTATTTTACATAGCCCTATCCTCCAATTTTCATCATTATGGCAAAAACTTTCGGAGTGAAATTTACACGCCGCACCGAGCCACCCACGAGTGGGTATAAGAAGAAGAATATATACTAAATTTCTATCTTTAGTAAGACAAAAAAAAATAAGGCAAAAAGTTTATCTCGATCGCATGAACAGAATTTGGTGGGTGGTGATCGCAAGCATGACAAAAGAATGGCTGACATTTTGGAATTTTAGTGGTGGGTGCCAATAAATGGTGCGATCCATTAATATTGGAATTGAAAATTGTCAACAAAATAAATGTTTAAGTAAAAATTTGTTTTTCGAATGCTTCCCTCCAATACTTGCTTCTTCGAAGCTCTTTCTGAAGGGCAAAGTCTTTCAAAAGTGTTTCAAAGGGCAATCAATTTTAACTGAAACCAATTATCATTAAGGACTTTATATCCAAAAGAAATCATTTTCTGGGCAGAAAATTTTGATGATGTGATTATCACCGGAAACCATGAAACGTTGGGGGAGACTCTTCATAAGAGATATTACCTTATGTCGGCGGCGGCTTTGGAGACTTTTCCCGAGACGAAAATAGACGAAAACTGCTTGCTTTGGGACAAGTTTGTCGTTTTTAAGATCTTTTAGATTTGATTTGTTAGAGAAATGTGCCGTTGACGACGCTTTTATTATTTCCACGCCTACGATACATGTATGATGTTTTTAGTGTAGGAGCTTTTTTCCTCAACTCTACTAAATACGAATTTCGTCGCTTGGTAAATTTAACAGCACGGTCACCTCTTAATTCGTTCAAACCCAGATATTGTTACTCATCCATAAACGGATTCCGCCTAGAAAAGCCAACCGCTAACGATGTTCGTCATTGCCATAAAATACGATACGATGGACGCATAGAAGGATGGGCGAACGGACGGATGGGTGGACGGACGGATGGGGTATGTACGGTACGGTAGCTAGAATGACTACTACAAACGGATTTCACCGCGAGATGTATCCGTAGATGCGAGACGAAAATACTTTAGAAGTGGAACGATGACATTTTCCACTTTAGAAAAAATGCGCGGTTGACGGCAACTCACTCAACTACTCGCAACACGCCAAAGTGACTAAATGAAATAGTAGAATAAAAACAAAAAACAAAACAAAACGAAACGAGAAAAACAACCAACAAGAACGAGAACAAGAACAAGAACTAAAGTCAGCAATAGCAATAAACAACAGCAACATCACGATGAACGACGACGATGGACGACGATGCTTTCGTTTGGCTACGTGCCAAATAATGAAAATTGAAAATTCAAACCAAAAATTCATTTGGTTTTGTTTTTCTTCTAAAAAATTTTCCTCTTTTACTGAAGAAAAATCTTTAAATTTTATGTTTGGGTGCGTGAATTTCGTAATTCACATGTTTGTGTTCGAAAGAGTCTTTGACGTTTGCACATTTGTGTGCGTGTATGTGTGATCGCTATTTGAAAATTTTGTTTTGTGGAAATTTACTCTTCTTATTATCGTTCGATTTAGCTCGTTTACTTTTCCTATTTTTCCTTTTCCTCTTGCTCTTATTTCTCTTCTTCTTCTTCTTCTTATGCATATAATGAAATTTCCACTGCCTCGAAAGTCGAAGCTCAAATTTTTAATTGGCAAAAGTAACTTTTTTGTTTTCTGTTTTCTTTTATTTTTTTCGTTGTTTTCATTTTGCCTTTTAATTGAAGAGAAATTGAAATGAATCTTTGTTGTTGTTTTTTTCATTGCTGGCGAAATGATTAAGATTCACCGCATTGCAATTGTTGCAACAAAGTGACATTTCAAGACGCCATTTTAAAAAGATCTAGCCTTAATAAGACTAGACAAGATGAAAAGCAAAGATCAGATCACATAGTCTGGCATTTAATGGGCGAAACTATAATTTAGTTGGCCATAAAGAATCTAGTCAGTCAATTCAAAAAAGCCTTCAATAAATTGATGGAAGGATTTACAAAGCTTTTCGAGGATATATTGCATTTCACAAATGGAGAAGGGTGTATAAGTATCCACCTCTCATAGTGTATTTAAGAGGCTGTATATTGCTAACAGTCTTCTTAAGCCACCTCAAATGTTTTAGATCATGATGAACAGGCGAAAAACTGCAGTTTCAATGAAGGACATTCAATGGTGAATCGCCCGATGTGGTGAGTTTTATGCGGTGAAAGACGTATGCCAGCTTTTGTATCTGAGGTAGCTTTTTGAATAGAAGTGTCATACGTCTTCTCATGAAATTTGGCTCGAGCATTCTCTCCCATCATAAATTGCTTTAGATTCAAAGGGGCAAAATCGTATAAGAGATACGCCCACTTTTAGTGGTAAATATTAATCAATCCGTTCTTACCTGTCACAATTCTATGAGAACTGTGTTTCTAAGAGGAGTCACAAAATGGATTGTGCTGGGCCAATGCGCGCCCTCCCCCTTTTTTTAAATTGATGTAAATTTATAGCTTATTTTCTCAGCTTATAAAGTAAACTCAATGATAAAATCGCATTTTTAAGTTGTCAAACTAAGGAGATGCTATTTCGAAAAGATTGGCCGGGGGGGGGGGGGTACGTAAGTTTCGACCAGACCGAATCTTGAAACACCTGAAAATTGTTCACCACAATTTTTCGCAATTATTCAAGAATTTGAAAAATGACAATTGGGAAGGAGCGCAAAGCATGGAATGTGTGCGTATGCGTCCAATTTATAACTGAGTTGTTTGAAAGAAAAGCTATTGCAAAATATTTTTCAATTCTTAAATATTTTTTTGACAAATGTGCAAAAAAAAATTTAAAGAAAATTATAAATAAAAAACGAAATTAGCATTTTTTAATATTTTGAAAACTTGTCAAAATATTTTACTATATAATTCCTTTTATTAAAAAACTGCACTTTGTGTATTTTAATTGGTTCTCCTCTAAAATCTATTCACACGCGGTAAGGGTGGTAGAAGAGATCCAATAGTTTTCATTGTGGTACCAACTGCTGGAATCAAAATCATTGAAGAAAAAATCCTTGACATTTAGGTAACGAACACTTTGAGTTTGAAAAAATAGGGAATACACTTTTTGACAAACTGGAATAAAAGACCATCGCGTTTGTACTGGATTGAGTAAAATTATTGGCCGATTATTAATGTGTGAATCCTCCAAGAATATCAAATACGTAAAGCTTTTTTCAATAGAATTTAATCATGAAATTCAACACTATAATGAATTAAAGTAAATACAATCGTTGCATGCAGTTTTATGGGAGGAGGGGTTATAAAAAGCATGATCAAGTCCTGAATTACAATTACGGAGATATGATTTTTAATTTTTCTTTGACACTTTCTGAGATTACTACGATTACTACGCGCAGTTTTCTGCCGGCTGATTTAAACCATAGTTAAACTTAAGTTATTAAATATTTATATAGTCACTAATAATTATTATTATTCTCCTAATTCTGTCTTTCTATTTTCAGTATTTGATTAGAAATTTGTGACCTTCGATTCGGAGAAATCTATCTACATTCCCACAAGTTTAGTCGTAGAACGATTGCCATAAAATCATCCGGTTCAACTAAAAAATTTGGATAATTTGAATAAATATTTTATGGAATTACGTAATGAGGTAAGATCTTTTGGACGGAATCACTAAATCGAGGGAGGAATTAATAGAGAGAAACATTTCACGATAGGGTTTTGATAAGATTCTTAAGACACTACGATGAAATGTTTTATCGGTGATAAATGCTTCGATTATGTCACAACGATTTATCATTACTCAAAAATCGTTTAGGTTTCACTGAGTAAATTCTTAGGGTTTCAAAAAAATGCTCGACCCTGTATCAATAGGCATTGCATCCATTCATCTATCCCTTCAATTTGTTTGCTGGAAGGGTCTAGAAATTCGATTGCGCTATACTTATTCATTGCGCACACGATTTCGTGTGCATGCAATCAGTATTTCTTCGCCATAAAAGCAGAGAAATTCCAACAATAAAAAGCAACAACATTAATAACGCTAATACCAACAATTTATGATCGGCAGAACTGACAACAACTTCCTGTCCGCAATGAAATAAACTGATGCTGGCTGCAACTTTGCTTTGCACTCGATTGCAGACAGCTGCATCATCTGCCCTTTTCTACGCGAGGATATCCATGTTTTGATTTCGTTTGTTTTCTTTAAGTGATTCTCCTTTCCTTCGTCCATCATCTTGATTTTGCTAAGCGGTCCGCGGCGGGGCACGGTGGCGGCGCGGCAATGTGCTGAACTGATGCGAGCAATGTTCATTTGGCTCTTCTGCGGGTTATGGTTTTGTTTGTTGTTGGTGTCATTTTATTGCATGATTGTTGTTGTTATTCTTGCTTGATTTCATTGCAATTAAAACTAAGATTTGCAGAAAGAAAATGACAGGTGCTGCCAAACCGATGCCACGCCACGATATATATTTGTCGCATGCCAAATATGTCATTTGAGAGCAAGCGCGCCTCCGTTATCGAGTGATGGGCGGTATATATATGTATACATAAAAAAAAGACGAAGAGAAAATTTGTATGTAAATTGCACTAAAGGAAAAAATGACGGATTTTTATTTAATTTCAGCTGAAAAAGGGCGGGTGTCTGTCGTCCACTGGAAGGGAACGAGAATTAGCTTAAGTTAAAATTTATAAAGCAGAAACTCCTTCGTAAGTGAGTTTATGAGTAAAGTTAAATTGTTGTTGTTGTTTTTGTCGTTGTTGTTGTTGCTTTAGCAGTACGGTTTAATAACTGTTGGTTTATTTTCTATTTACATTGTCTGATTTCTTTACACCGGATGTTGCTTTAGTGTTGGTAGAAGGAGTAGTATATACTAGTGAAGCAGCAACAGCTGTTATTGTTGCAGAAGAAGCAATTGTTGTTGTTGTTGTTATCGCTTCGGTTTGATTTATTACAATTAAAATGATGAAATCAATAAAAGAGTACGATTTTGAAATTCAATAATAAGAGATCATTTGCAGGTTGAAATTCATAAAGTAAAACATATTATACGCACACATGTACGTCCTTCACATACCCACAAACACTCTCGTAAAAGTATAAGAACGTACAAATCTTTCGATTTCAGTTTTTTGTATTAATGGAAAAATTTCTGGAATTTTTAGTTATTTCTATAATGCCTTCGAATAACCTTTAACCCTTAGTAAGAGAATAGGGTTAGATTTACCCATAGATTCTTTTGAGTGTATTCTGCTACTTTAAGGTTGTTTTTATTTGCCTCCAAGGATTCGACGGATTCTTTTTATTAGATATTATAACAAAACGATTAATGTTGTAAAGTAATTTATTAATCTTTTGTAAAGTTTCGATTTTGTTTTCTAGGTTTTGATGTATACTCTGATTTTGTTTGAATTGATAGAAATTATTGACAAAGATTACATATTTTTATATTTCTTTCATTCTTTAAACATGCTCCTGCTCTTCTTCTCCAATTAGTTTTCTTTTCTTCGCCATTTTAATGATCGCTGAATTTTACTATTGAGATAAATTTTTCCCACTGTTTGCTCGTGTGTGTGTGTTACGTGTGCATATGTGTGTGAATCTATGTGTGTGTATGTGTCTGTCTGAATGTCTATCTGTTTTTCTGTCTATGTATTTCCTTCTCCATCAAAAAAAAAAAAAAAAAAAAAAAAAAATCAACAATTTTGTAGCTTTTCCCCTATTGCTGTGATTTGTTTGTGCTCTTAAAGATTGGTGATCGTAAAAGTCGAATTTTTTTTTGTTTTCTGCCAGAAATTATGGTAGAAACACTTAAAAAGAAACTCAATTTTATAAAAAGTTAAGAATTATGGAACGTGCTAGAGGTGAAAACCAAATTAAAGTCATCCAAAAACAACAATTATTAACTAATAATGTAAATGACGTTAACGAAATATATTACGGGGTTAATTTACAATTCCATTTACTTTTTGGGAAAATCAGCGTTTACAACATATAATATATTGACCTCATTCTAAAGGAGAATGTTTTTTAAGAATTTTCTAAATAAAATGTAAAAAAAAATTCACAAAAAAATTCAAACGCGTGTATGAATTTCATTTAAGAAAATTATCGTTTTCTTATTTTATTTTTTTTTCTCAGCGAAACTTTTCTTTCATCGAAGGTGAAATAGAAATTAAAATTATGAACAAATAAATAAAATAATCATAAACGTTTATATGAAAAAAATTCTTTCGAAAAAAAATGACAGAGAGTGTTTAAATACGTGCCCGTCTCATGTATACGAGTCTAGTAATTTGATGTTTCTGGAACACCAAAAAAATTTTTTCTTTCAAAATACAAAAGCAAAAGATATTGTGATATTGTAGTGTTAATACATAGGTGTAATAGGGCGGAGGGGTTATGATTGATTAGTGGAGGACTACACAAGACATTTTTAAAAGTTTTGCAAGATGTTTTGAGACTTTCTGGGGGTTGGATGCATTGCTTTCGCTTGGAATCAAAGCCTACCGCGTAAGACCGTGAAGCGGATGAGAAAAGTTAAACACGCATGACTCCAATGGTTTCAACTGAATTCGAACCATATAGAATGCAGTCAAAACATGCAATGGATGTGCATGCAGTCAAAACAGAATTGTATTGACTGCTTCATGCTGTCGATTATATTTTGTGCAGGACTCCTTAAGGTGACAACGTTAGCAAACCTAATATATTAATAATTTCGTGTTGGCTTCTTACAATTTTCACATGTTTTTGGTGTGATATGATCTAACGTGATAGTTTATTTTTATGTTGAATTGCATGGCCATTGGGGGGCCTCCAATAGCCCTTTAAGAAAACCGTGACCATGAAATTATACTCATACTTAACACCACAATGATTGATAACGGTTATTTGATCCAAATTTAGTGGCATTTAAGAAAATAATCGAGATTTTCCTTAATAACCAAAGGGCACATTTTGGTGTTTACCTCGTGTGCACGCATTATCTCTGTTTGGCTTCCAATTGCAGAGGATTTTATTTGCAAAAATGTAAAATTATACTTATGTTTTATAATTTTTTTCGATTACTGTATAATAATGCTTGCATAATATTGCAACAATATCGATACAATGTAACGAAGTAAGTTTGTCTGTCTGAGTTTTCCTCTGGTTTCTAATAAATAATTGAAAAATTTGCGAAATGTTTCATTATCGAACAGACGTCGGTTAAAGTTAGGATTAACTGTAAACAGTTGCTGCGGAATATTGATGATGAAGTTCTCAGGGGCTATATATTCCCTTATCGGTTCCCTATTAGTAATTAATTTCTGTGAAGGATATGTTGCTCATAAAAATCGGGATAACATAGCACGACATCTTCTTGCGAGAACTCCGGACTTAAGGAAGCCGCCATTGCATTCGCCATTTGAACTAAGCCACATTTACGCAGCTGGAAATAAAAACGAGAAAGATGTTAAAATTATGATCGTGAATGAATTTGAGAAGGCACCACCATTTCCGCGGGAAATCGAAGGCCATCATAAATTACCATTGAAACAAGTTGAATTCACACCAAAAAAGTCGGCTTTCTCTATTTATGGGTTAATGAAAACAAAAAATTGGTATAGTCATTCCAGTTCTAATAGAAACGGTGACCTTGAAAGAGGCAATGGCTACGTAAACCATAACCTCCATATAATCCATAACGACGATATAAATTATAGCCACGATATAAACCATAGCCAGCATGACTGTATATTCGGAAGTGTTCAAGATGCAGGCAGTGGTAACGATAGATGGGTTTCTTCTATATTCGAGGACGATGCAAGTGAAAGTAGCGATAGTGGCGATAGCGATGGTAGTGAAAGCAGCGATAGTGACGATAGCGATGCAAGTGAAAGTAGCGATAGTGGCGATAGCGATGGTAGTGAAAGCAGCGATAGTGACGATAGCGATGGTAGTGAAAGTAGCGATAGTGACGATAGCGATGGTAGTGAAAGTAGCGATAGTGACGATAGCGATGATAGTGAAAGTAACGATAGTGACGATAGCGATGGTAGTGAAAGTAGTGATAGTGACGATAGTGGTGTTAGTGAAAGTAGGGATAGTTATGATTATCATTCCCGTTCACGAGGCGGTGACCTTGGAAGCGGCAGTATATATGTAAACCATAACCATAACCACGATATAAACCATAACCATGATATAAACCGTAGCCACGATATAAAACCTAACCATGATATAAACCATGACCGCGACATAAATCATAAGCTCGATATAAACCATAACCTGGATATAAATTATAGCCATGGTATAAACCATAGCCACGATATAAACCATAGCCACGATATAAACCATAGTCACGATATAAACCATAGTCACGATATAAACCATAACCACGATGACTGTATATTCGGAAGTGTTCAGGATAGAGGCGATGGTAACGATAAATGGATTTCTTCTATATTCGAGGACGATGCAAGTGAAAGTAGCGATAGTGATGATAGCGATGGTAGCGAAAGTAGCAATAGTGATGATAGCGATAGTAGTAAAAGTAGCGATAGTGATGATAGCGATGGTAGCGAAAGTAGCGATAATGATGATAGCGATGGTAGCGAAAGTAGCGATAATGATGATAGCGATGGTAGCGAAAGTAGCGATAGTGATGATAGCGATAGTAGTGAAAGTAGCGACAGTGACGATAGCGACGATAGTGATGATAGCGATACAGATGAAAGCGAATCGTACGAAATGGATAACTCTGAATCATCTGAAACAAGTTTCGAGGATTCTGAAGCAACGGATTCTAATGTTCATAAAAAAGGGGAACATTCCAAAATTCCATACGAAACATACACGAAATATGATAATGACTCGATAAATAATGATCATATTGATAATGGTTCCCCGTTGTTGGGGCTTTCTCATGTAATAACCTCTAACGATGAATTACATAGAGAAAATACTCTTAAATCAATAGAGGAAAACAAAGAAAATGTAACCAGAAACTTAACGGAAGTGCCTCCTACAACAGCTACAACAAATACGGAAATATACAAAGAGTTACTTTCCTATTTTTCGAGCTTCATAGAGGGCTTTGACGGAATTAGGGATTCGATCGAAGCCAAAGCATGCTTTATGATTCATTGCTTGATAAAATCTTCACCTGAAGAAAAAGAAGGATATAAGTGTACTATCTCAGAGACTTCTGGCGGAAATCCACGCGATCTCATCACATTCGATATGCCTGTATTTAATATAAATTCATCAGAAAAGGAGACTGCAAGGAACAAAAATGTGGAAAACACTATATCTAGTAAGTCAGTGTCCAAAGGTTTATCACATTCTCTGTCGACAGACTCTCAGCGCGGAACAACAACGGAAGTCATCGTATCGGAAGTAAAAGCTAGTGCCGCGAGTCCCTCCAGACAAAATGTACTACATGAAAACCTAAGATCTAATGAAGAAATACTAAAGCGAACGACGAATATTATTGAATTTACGAAGCCTGAAGCTGCAAAGGTTAACATACTTGAGCCAGAAAATGTTGGCTACATCGGAACGGCGGCAATGACAGTAAATAAGTCAGTATCCAAAGATATATCGCATTCTCTACCGACAGACTCTCAGCACGGAACAAGAACGGAAGTCATCGCATCGGAAGTTAATAGCAGTGTGGCGGGCGGCCCTAGACAAAGCATACTACAAGAAAATCTAGGACCTAATGAAGAAATCCTAAACCGAACAACGAATATTATTGAATTCACGAAGCCTGAAGTTGCAAAAGTTAACCTACTTGAACCAGAAAATTTTGGCTACATGGGAATGGCGGCAATGGCAGGAAATAAGTCAGTATCCAAAGATATATCACATTCTCTGTCGACAGACTCTCAGGGCGGAACAAGAACAGAAGTCATCGCATCGGAAGTAAAAGGTAGTGTCACGGGTGCCTCCAGACAAAATGTACTACATGAAAACTTAAGACCTAATGAAGAAATCCTAAACCGAACAACGAATAGTATTGCATTTACGAGGGCTGAAGTTGCAAAGGTTAACCTACTTGAGCGTGAAAATGTTGGCTACATCGGAACGGCGACAATTACAGGAAATGAATACGCCATGAAAAATGAGAAAGTAGGCGAAGATTCCGCTGACTTGAGTTCTGCTAAACACATAACACACACATACGTGACACACAAAAGTGCCACGGTACCTGCAGATTACGTAGAGGCATCTACAGAAGATCAAATAAATCGTTCAAACTTTGGTAATGTAGAACGGAAAAATGAAGAGATTTCATCGATTGATACCGATGGTCTTACAATAATCCAGAGGATGGGCGAAGATTACGATTCAATTGCCGCTGTAAGGGCCGCATTAGCGGACTTCATAGGACATGCTTTTAATTCTTCGGTTTTTGATACTGAAAAAACCGTATCGACTACGAATTATATTGAAAGAACAACATCTGGAACTGCAAAACATACCGAAGATGAAGCTAATGATTACACTGAACTGAATACCACCAACATCGCAACGGATGAACATGCAGAAGTTGCTACGGAATATGTACCAGAGCTCACAACGTTACACGCTATAGATCATGGAAAGGATCTACTTCAATATAATCAACCCGACGCTGACACGGATATCGATTCAGTTTCGGAGATTTCTGACAAATCTGAAGCATAGAGTTTTATCCCGTAAATCACAGAAAGCAAAGAAAAAGTGTGCGCATATTTAATTAATAACAATTACGGACAGATAATTAAGTCTTGACAATAGTTATGATAGGTTATTCATAAACAAAACATATTCAAAGTATATTTTTTCTATTGATGTTAAAATTTGTTGGTGGAAGTTTTACTTTTTTACTTTTACTTTTACTTTTACTTTTACTTGTACTTTTGATAGAGTTTTGGGTAGAATTAAGCTATAAAATATGATTATGATTGTAATTTTCTAATTGGGAATTTTGTACAGTATCTCGTCACAATCCCGAATGATAACATCTCGAAACGAGATTATCGTTAGGCGCAGATTTTTTATTCCGAGCCTTTGGTGCAAAACCATCCTAAATCGATTTGTAATGTATACAAACATTGAACAATAAAATATTTTTAATACAATACACGATTTTATAGTAAATTACAGAAATTAAATTTTGGAACAATTTAGCGGTTCATTTAGAAATTTGACCAATTTTGAAATTTTGGTAGACTTTGACGATTTGAAAAAAACACTACGTCTTGACGACAAATTAATATCGACATATTTTAAGCTAAAATGACCGTATTATCGACACCAGCAGGTGGATTGATATGGTAAAAGCTTTTTAAGGTGAATTTAAAGTTTGAAGACGCTCAAACAGCGCTCGGCAACGCTAAACGAGACTGTGTTATTTATTAATTGTTTGATAGACATCGATATTGGATGCTGCTTTTGAACCGGGTCTGTCCATGCATTCAATAAATGCAATAGTTCCTTCTGCTCAGATTGTTGACGAAACCTATCCGTGGTTATGAATCGATGCAAAACAACGCTAAATACTCGATTGAGACATCTTCGTTCTTTTGTCAAAATTTTCTATTAATTTCCGATGTGCCGATGAAGAGTTTTATCCAGTGGAGTCTTCACACCATTCTGTCGATCACATTGCAATGTTCGTTTTCACAGCTTACGGAACATCGTTTAAGCTCTGCTACCCAATATTTTATCACTAAAGGTGTAAACTATCTAAAATTAGATTTAGTCTTGATATTGACTGAACTAAATTTCTTGTAAATGAAAGTATTAAATCCACATAACGGTGACATATTTTTTCCATACTCAAAAATTCACTGGGATCGCACTCACAGTCTGCGAAACAAGTAGTGAATAAGTCAGTGTCTTCACACTTGAAATTAATCTTTTTAAAGTCTTTTTATTCTACCATAAGCATTATATAATAATATCGACTAATACTGCGATCGAATGGCTTGAGGAAATAGAAAAATGTTAATGAAAATAGATGAGTAGCTTCTATAGCTACAGAGATAGTGACATCAGTAAATTTAACTGATATACTTCTTGATAGCAAATGCATGTTTTTGCAATAAAACGAGTGACATCTAGATCGGTGGCTAGCGTTTTTTCTGAGATTCACCTCTACGGATATATAAATTCTATTGATTATTCATTGATTCAACTGGTACCAAACTTAATGGCATACCAAGGTGGCACAGGCTTATACACAAAACATTACTTAAAATTTTATTTCACTCTGTGAATTTTTAAATTCTTGTCTGCAAGCATTCTGTAGCAATTAAAAAAGTATGCCTCTAGTTGCTCGAAACATTGTGTTTATTATTATTATTATTGTGTAAATTTATTGTTGTTCTGTTTCATATTGTTTATGTTCCATATTTTTTTAAAAACGAACATTTTCAACAGCATGATTGCAATATTGAATTATTGGACTCTTCGATGAATTCCGGCAGTAAAAAGCGATTTAAACGGCTGATTGGATTAGGCGTGTAAGCCCGGAAATAGGCTCTCGCTTGATTTCTCATATTCGTTTAGCAGCGTGTGTTTACGTACGTGCTGGCATTCTTTTCGATTTATTATGTATCCACCGATATTTAATAGCAGCTCATAGGAAATTCTTTGATATAGATTATATCGAATAATATCTATTATAGAGATGCTTACGATGGCATCGACTCTTATAAAATTATTTTAAAATCGGCGAGGTAGGGAACTATTGACGATTTTTCTTGCTACAAAAATTAAGTCTTTTAAATCAACGATACAGTCTGATCTTTTGTCAAAGCATTTTTCAACAGCGAGTTAATTGAAAAATGTTTTGACACAAAATCAGGTTGTATCGTTGATTTAAAAGACTTCGCTTCTATAGCAAGAAAAATCATCAATATAAGCCATGGTTAATTGAAAAAAACGAACCAATTGGAGTCCTTTTTATTTTCTTTTTTCTCATGAAACACAAAATTATTTCGTTATATTTTTGAATTTATTTGTAAATATCGGGAGATCAATGTGTTCTCGTTATTTTTTTTCGCAAACACCAAAATCTTACTTCGTTTGTTTAGACTGTAATTTAATCGCTTTCAATACAGAAGCAAAACACTTCAGTTGGCTCCGACTCATGCGCAATTGTTCGTATTGCATACAACAACAAAAACAACCACAACTCAGAAAGAAATGAGAAGCATTGATCGCGTACAGTGAGCAAGAAGAGGACTTGCATATTCGTACAGGCAGTAAAGAATTATAATTGGTGATGTTCACTTTATGCCATCCCAACCAATACATGCTAAAATCACTTTCTGGCACGTATACACAATAACAGAAATCATCGAATACGATTAACTAAATACGACGTGACTTCTTACCCTACTGTACCACCTAACGTCACGTGAGCACAGTGGAAAACAGTTCATATAAAACAGCCTATAACATTTCGCCCATACGATTCAGTTTCCTAGACCATAATTTTTTGATGGGCTTTGTCTACACGGTTAAAAATCATGGTCGGGTTTTTGTTGGTTTTTGATTTAAGGAGATGTTTTTCCTAAATTTTTCTTTAATTAGGATATTATAGATATCGAAAATATTATCTGCACAAAAATTAAAACTACTATGAAAAATTTCTTTAAAGAAATAATTAATACTTTACAGGATATGACGAAAAGTCGAACTCGTTATTTTTTTCTACTGCCTAAAAATGTTTCTCTGAAAATTTTAATAGTGTAAAGTGATCGAAATTCTACACGTATGTATGCCCTGCCTCCTCAGAGTTTTTTACCGACGACAAGGAAAACTAGTGGTGGCCGCTAGTGCCCAGACTTGTGCTAGTATTTGTTTAGCGTTGAACAAAAATGGCTATTTATAGTAAGAAAGCAGGCAGGCAGCCAGTTAGCCTGCGGCCCAAAGAGCCATTATATACAGCAAATTGTGTGAGATGTATGAGTGGGCGCGGGAATAGTGTGCATGTATATGTGCGAATAGATCATTCGTATGTTTGCGCATGCTTTGCATTCAAGAGAGTTTTTCAACGGTGTGAGAGTGTATTCTTCTATACGAAAGGTGTGCATTATTGTTGCTGAACCTGTGTGTTCACCTCGTGTGCATGTAGAAGTAGTATTGATGGAATTTGGCAGCCATTTTGTTTGCAGCAGATCGAAGAAAGCTTTGTACAGTTTTGTAAAATTATTATTTTCTTCATTGATGAATCCAATCTAGAATTTTTAAGAAAAAATTTTTACATGATTGTTCGTGGCATCGATCACAAACATATTTTCCAATATTCAGAGTCGTGGGTTGACTAATTTTTAAAGAAATTAATTTTTCATTATTTGAATTTATCAGAGGTTATGGATTTCCTAAACTCACGATGAATAAATCAGACTCGCGAGAGGAGTCCTAGCAGCTTTTATCGAGGATATGCTAAATAATTGCTCTCAATTTATTTTTTTCGAAATAATATATTTTAAGAAAAAATTAAGTCAAGCGAACGAACTAAAATACGCAGGACGGGGTGAACTGAAGAGCATTATTCAAGAGGGAGTCTCGCACAAAAGTGTAATTTTAATATCTTTTGCTCCAGACGGAATTTACACTCTATGAGGGTGTTGCCAGATGTATACAATCTTCATTTTACTATGACGCATTCCATTCAGTATTCAAAACGACCCATTGCAAATCTGTCTGATCCTAAAATACATGTTTCCACTTCTCTTTCGATCCATCACGTTTTCATTGTGCAAGAGATGCAGAGAATTGATTTTATTTTTAAAAGATCTAAATCGAAACAAGCCTAAAAATACCATATTTTCAAATATTTATAACTTTAAGATATTTTCACATTTTAATTAAAAAAGAAAACCTCGCCTCAGAATGAAATTATTTTTAAATTGGCGCGTGTTTCTAGAAAATGTTAAAATTAAATTAAACAAATTTAACGGAAAATTAAAAAAAAATGACCACTTTAAAGTATTTTCCGTCAATAATTGAAAGTTCAGTTCAGTTCAATTAATTTTATTGATTCCGTTAATTTTTGCCCTTTTTGCAATTAAATTTCAAAGAGTATTCGAAATACGTAATACGTTACGAAATGCGATAATATATAATAATAAAATAATAATAAAATTATGTATTTTGTCTATGTAATATTTTGTATGACTCCTTTTTATTCCTTTCCTTCTCTATAAAATACAAACTTAGATTTAATCCGATCATAATTTAATGACGGTAATTATTACTTCCACCATTATGAAATCATATACTCAAAAATATCGGCGATCATTCGTTATTTTGCAAAATATTTCAATATTTATTCCATAAGTTTCCAAACTGTTGCTTGCAGTTGTCGCGGTGTCATTCAATGGTGTTACATGTGCCGCCGCTTTATAGAAGATTCCTAGTTTGCTGTTTACCGTTCGTCAGATATCCAAGCGTTTGTATTTCTTTACAAACAAATTGGCTGCCTTTGATTTAGTCCGTTGTTTAAGACATTTTCAATGAAGCGCATTGTGATCTTCGAACGGTTTAAGCTTTTCTTTTGACATCGGATCCCATCGGAGATTACCGCACCGTTTCCGGGCCATACTTTATTTTACGTGTCTGTCATTTTCCTAATCAGGCACGTACTCCTGCTAGTCAATCAGTGCGTAGAGATTTGCTGGAATAGGTTTCCGTTCGGAAGCGTTTTCATGGTGCATTGTCTCTTTTATCTATGAAACTACTGAGAGGAAGATCATCCATCACTGCAGCTTACGGTTTAACATTGGCAATTATCTATATACTGAAGCAAATGATCATGGTCTTAATATATCGAATATTTATTTACAGTAAGGTAAGAAAATGTGCCGTCGGTATGTTAGAGATAAGCATTTTCAGTCATATCCACTCGAGTAAATGCTTCTTCTTGTTCTGCGTTAGTGAAATAAGCGTATCTTAAAATAGTTTTATGTAATCGTATCGGAAATACTACCGTTTTCATATTGGGAATGATATTCAGGAGATTCTGAATTTCTCTCACGCTACGGGTGGACGAAGCTGATTTACTTTCAAGTAGGTAAAACATGAAAGTTTTTCAGGCTGGAAAAACAATATCTAAACACTCCTAAAAAAATGTTGCCACAAAAAGAAAGCCATCAAAGAATAATAATGGAGTGTAGGGTGCTTTCATTTCGTTTAGGATGTAATGCATAACTTCAAGGAAGTCAATGAACGAGCATTTTTTCCATATAAATCTGCAGCTTCTTTCTTTCCTATTCTTCGTCATTGTCATATCTTTCATAACTTTAATCCATTCGATATTTTTCCTTTCGACATGATCGTTGTTGTTTTTCTTTATGTTGGTTCTATTTTCAGTGTAGGTGTCCCTTCCAATTAAGAACATCTTCATTTTCTTTCATATAATTTCAATTTTTTTCTGTTGTAACGAAAAGAAAAGTGGTCGCATTTCATGCAATTACAACAACAAAAGCAAAATAGTCTTCTGCCGAATAAAGACGGACTGACGGTTTTGTTAAACCAGCAGACAAACAGGGCGAAAAGTGTTGGAATGAATTTCAATAACCAAAAATGGAAGTGAGCATCCCTTCCCCCACATGATGATATCTGATCATTGTTGCTGCTCTTGTTGTTTTTGTACGCGAGTAGAATTTGATGTTTCGGATCAAATTAAACGGAAGCAATTAGTAGTCGAATGTTATGAAACAGAGAGTCAGCAATGCGTTGTAGAATCATACTCGAGAACATGACGAAACTGATTAGATGAAAAATAATGAGGTACGCGTTGGATGCTTTGAGGTTTTTAATTTCCTTCCGTGATTTTGTTCAAACAGGAAGCTTCCTCGATGGTATATGCTTCAGTATAAATCCTGCGGTATTTGGGTGAAAGGTGGATGAAAAGTTATTTGATAAAATTAAAAATCTCGAACTATTTTTTGCAAATTTAGAGGTTTGCAGTAAACGGTAAAGTCCCGAACCGACAAATTTCTGGAAGACGAAATCACGAACAAGTACTTAATGTCTAACGAAAATTATTGATAATGCAAGAATACTGTATAGATAAAAATGGTTCATAGCGAATACAGAAATTTGTTTATTAATGTTTACATTACTTGCCGCGATCAAAGGACGCGGCCGAAAGCCGCCATACGCGAACACGTATTACTGGGGCGTAAAAGAACACCGTTCGAGGAAGTTTAATTTCGATGTATGAATTCGAATATCTTTAGAGATTTTATCGTTTTGGGCTTCAGTCACTTCGGATTTTTTCGCTCTGAATTTTGTCATTCAGGTATTTTTCGCTTAGAATTATGTCGTTCAGGATTTTGTCGTCGAGATTTTGCTACCAACTCGAAATTGATTGGTTTGAATAATATTAAAGTTAAGGCAGACGGAATACCATGAAACAGAATTTCATCAAAATGTTTGGTAAAAATTTAGTAAATTTTTATTATTAATTTCTATTTTCAGTTTCCAGTATAAAGCCCTTTATGACCTTTTAAATTGTTCCGTACAATAATGTTCCGTACAAAATATTTTTAAAAATACAAAATTGATTTGCTTAATTAAGGAAATACCTAAAAACAGAGTTTGCAAAGAAAAAAATCACCAAAATATTCTCAAACATTTTTCCATAAGTATATTCAATAATTTTGCATGTTTGAGTCTGGTTTCTTTTTCCAAGCTTATTTTTCGGAGATTTATAGTGCTTCCTCAACTGTCGCCACAAGTTTCGCATAAATCCTCAATTAACGATTTGGCTTTCCTCGCGAATTCAGTGTTGACACCGATTTTATGTATTGATCGCATCTACTCGGTTTTCTGGGGATAGTAGACGGATGAAGGCGTCGCGGATCCTGCGCGCTCCATCTGCATTCGAGGCCAACGGACTGCTTGCTTAACCACAAGTGACTTGTGTAAGTTGAAGTGTAGGGTATGTTGAGAATGTCACTGAAATAACAGAGACAGTGACGGTCCCGGCTTTAATCTACAGTAGTTGTACATACAAAGTTAGTTTCAAATTAAAATAACAGGCCGTAAATCATTAACGCCTTGGCGCCCTTTTGAAGAAATTTTTGGTCACCTAAAATAAGATGAAAAGCAAATTAAAAAACCTCATAAAATATCGATGTAGTATTTAGTGGATTAAGCAGATTGTAATATTAATAACATTGTTGGAAGAAGCGAGAGGAACCGAAACGAATGGGGACAGTTAGTATGCTGTTGGCATTAAAGCGAGAAGCGCCTTCACGCGATACTAAGATAGATATTAACTAATGAATAATGTGTTAAGGATCAGCTGTCCCCGTCCGCACTTCAATTTTTTATTTGCTTAAAGTGCCGAAATGAAAGTGCCTTTGGTCGTTTGCATTACGAAGCTCTTCGAAACTTCAAAAAATAAATAAAGCAATACAAGCAAGTTTTGAATTGCAAGGGGCGCGGAAATATTGAATAATGTTGAAATATTTTATTTTAATTTCAGTTTTATTCATTTAGTTTTAAGTTCACGGCATTACATTGATTTGGCTACAGGGTTCTCTCCAAGGAGCTCTTACTTAAAACTACTCACGAGCCCATTTTTGATATAAAATATGTACGTAATAATGCAGAATAATCCATAATTATTATTATAATTATGCGTCACAAATGATAAAATTTTGTAGTTATTAGCAACTACTACCAATTAATTTACCTTGCCCCCTTGGACGTCAGAGCTTTGAAATTATGTAAGAGATGCGTTCCATATTTTTCAAAACAGTTTACTTTATTGGAAAGAATAAATCGTTCGATTTAATTGAGAATATTCGCTAAATTTTTAACAAAAGCTACTTTTAGTCGCCCGACACGTATATCTTTGTTTCGATGAATAAATCATTGCTTTCCAAATCAATGCTTTTTTAATTTCTTAGGTACTCAGATAAAGTAACCTATTGATATGTCAGTATAGCTTATTTCACGATATCCAAGCTTATTTCATGATATCTCTGGCGAAACATTAAATGGTTAAAACATAACTACCAAAAAATGTATATTCTATTGTTCAAAATAATTAAAAGCTAGCTGAATTAATAAGTAATGCCTTTGGATTATTTCATATCGGCTTTGAGCTTCACAAATTGAAACAGACAACGAATCGAACGAAATATCACGTCTGAATTTGGCGCCATTTCTGACGCCCCATCTGAATTAAAATATATTTTATTACAACGAGATCTGAGACTGCTCCTTTTTGAAGACAAAAAAATGCAGAGATTTGTTCAGGCCTTTTTCAAAACTGAGAAGAAAATAAGTGAACTTATGCCTAACTACAATAAATACTTCTTGAATCATCTAGAATGATTCTAGGATATTAAATGAGAGGATCGCTCATACTTCGAACGTTTTCTTGTTGGTAAATTTGCAAATAAGGAAGAAATAAATGAAGATGTTTAACTGAAGATGTAAGTGTATTATATGCATAAAGGAAAAGGGTTTCAATGAAATCAGTTTCATTTATTTAGGAGGCGTTCTTACTTACCAATGTAATTTTTATGAAGTTTTCCTACCTACGATCGTTTTATGGGTAGATCTGGAAAACTGGAGTTTTGGAAATTTCGAATTTTAATTTTTTTAAAAATATTGAAAAAAAGTTATGGGACCCAATTGGGGGATTTAATCTTTTGGTGCCGTGACAATATCGCATTTTAGAACGAAAATGCTCTCATATCGTTTTATTAGAATTAATTCAAAAAGTAGTTTTTCTTCTATGAAAAATTTCACCAAATTATGTTGATATTACGCAACTATAATTGTGTAATACGTATTAGTTAATGGTGAAGTATATAACTATTATATAGTAATAACAAAACTTTGGAAAGGAGTTGAAAGACCTTATCACAATGTTCTGATTTATTAAAGATAGAAATTATTTTAAATTGGTCGATCGATATCATTAAGGGCATTAAATAATTATTTTTGAATTTCTACGATTAAACTTTATCTGATTACGAGTCAAGTGTTACCAGATTAATGAACTACTTAGGTGTGTGGCCAAGATCAAATATTATTAAGTTCTTCATTTCACAATTTTTAACAAAGAGGTTTTTAGTTGTGAGTGGCAATTGAATAATTAAAAAAAATTAAAATAATTGTTTTTGGTTTTTGATTTTTTTGGTTTTTTTACTTTGATTTTTTTTTAATTTTTGGAATTATACAATTATTATAAAGTCAAAGAAGAACTCTTTTTCAAATCAAACCTGATTCTATCGCCATTCAAAAATCTGCCATTGACATTTGTTATCACAAAAAAAGCAACAATTTATCGAAATTTATATATTGAGATATAAATGATTTATGTTATCAATAGAAAAATTGAAATACATTAACAAAAACAACAAGAACAATTATCAGCCATCGATAGAAACGAAATAATAAATAATAAACGATAATAAAAGAATGAAATTTTATTAAGAATATGCCTTAAAGAACGAAATATATGCACATATTGCCAAAGAGCATATATATACGAGTGTCCATATACGACGATATATAAAATTGTTCAGCTGTTTGTGCAGCTTGTTTGTTTGTTCCTAATGCGTTCTTATACGGTCAAGGTTTTTGATACAATAAAATTCAGCCAAGCCAAGAAGGATAACATTAAGATGTTTCGATAGAGTTTTTATAGAATTTTGTTAGACTTCTAGAAATGGTAATGCTATTTCGCCGGCTAGATTGATTGACTATGTGTGGTGTCTTTTCTAAATCTCGTTTCGACAAATATACTCCGTCTCGTCTTAATATCTCGTCGTTCTCGTCTTAATATCTCGAAAAGTAAGAAAGATTAAGCGAAAACAACGAGAAAACCTTTTTTTTTTTGGTCGAGCAAACCTATTCCATGTTCATCAACAGTTGAAGCCCAAACTGCAATTACTTTGTAAAACTCAGCAACAATACTAGAAACAACAAAACGCAATCGTAATGGCAATGGCTCCGGTCATTTATTTTATCGGGCTCAATAGTCATCAGAAATGTATCGAATAACGTAAATACTTTTACGCTGCTTTCAGCTGATGTTGTTGTCACTGTTAATCTTGTTGTTGTCGTTGTTGTTGTTGTTGTTGGTGCCGCTGTTGGCATGTTGTCGAAATTCATAGTAAGGGGGAAAAACACATTACATGTGTTCCATCCATCCTGAATGCCGACGGATTGCAAAGAAAATAAGAGCAACAGGACAACAACTGGACAACAACAACAACAACAACCGGACAACAAAAACAACGGCAACAATAACAATCAGTCAAAATAAGTGAATGAGAGAGAGAGCGAGAGAGAGCGTAGCGTCGATTGGTTTTGTCACATGTGCTCAACATGTCGCTCAACATGACGGCTGCATGTGGCCTTATTTGCAATAATGTCCTCGAACGTAGAGTTCTATGCGCAGGCGTAGCAATAACAACAACGAAAACAACAGAAGCAGCAGCAACGTTAATGATCGTTCGTTCAATCGACCGTACGAGCGACCGTTCATACCGTTAACCACCCGAAACGCGTATGTACGCAATTGCGTTGCACGCACATACACATATACACACACGCAATGTTGCCACGTCGCACCGCTCAGTCGTTTTGTATGCGCCTTGGATTTAGGCAGAGTGTGCGCACATGTGTCACAAATGCAGTAAAAAAGGAGAAGAATGTATGCGGAATTTAAATAGTCGTAAATAACGGCAAAAACAGTACCGACATTTCCATTGTGATCAACCTCAGTCTCAACCTCAAGTTCAACATCATCATCATCGTCTTCATCATCATCATCATCATCATCATCATCATCATCATCATCATCATCACCATCACCATCGTCAGTTCTTCAGCAAAAGAGCATTTACATCGAGAAGTTACCCTCTCGGTGTAAATATGCGTGGGGTAGCTCGACTTTTTGAAACAGTCCGGTAAAGAGATATATCCGTCCATGAGATCCGTTCGGTCTCGGTCTCATGATTTCTTGTCTTTGCGTAGGTAACATTTCTTTTTCGTTCCTTTCGTTAGAGTTAGTTTGGGTTATTACTGTTGGGGTTTGTTTCGTCTTGTCTTGATTTGTTTTTTTTTTGTTTTAACGATTTTTAATTTTCTTTTTTTTTTTGGTTGGAATTCTACAGTTTTCTCGTTACGCAGTTGTCGTCGTCATAGATGCTTCTGTTGTTATGATGATGGTGTTGTTTTTGTTGTTGTGGTCTTCTTGTTTTGTTGCTTATGTTGTTGCTGTTATTGTTCATCTCTGGGTGGGTTCGACTCATATCATATTAATTTTTCTTGGAATTTGCCTCCTGAGTGTCGTCAAAACACGAACTTTATTATTGGTTTTGGGTTTTGGTTTGCCATCACTACTGTTGCGCACAAAACAACTTGTGTTGTTGTTGTTGCTATGACAACTGAAATGTATCTTCGATGCAATTAAAATGAGGATACATTAACGAAGATATGCAGTAAAGAATCAGTCAAGGCAAGTGAAGAATATTTCCGATAAGACGAAGAAAATTTTCGTGATTAGGGGCATGTCTTAGTGTGAAAGAGATGGTAATATTGGCAACTATTGTTTTTTTATAAATATTTTTGCTTCATGATTGAAATCCACCAATAGTCGCTTTATCATATAACAAAGCTAAATATCAAAATGTTCTTTCGTACGACCAAGGTCTTCAGAATAATTCAGGTTTTCGCCCCAAGAAATCTCGATAGATTTTTCCAATCGGCAAAGAGTTTCTCCTTCGAGGAGAAATTTTGACGAGGGATAAAATAATTGATCAAAACCGCCTTCGAATGCAAGAGGATTTCTAGATCGAAATCATAAAAAGAAGGTAGAAAATATATTTCATTAAATCGAGACCTGAGATAGCAGTAGACTCCTTTTGGCCGAACGAGATCCAGAGATTCGTTCAGGTTTTTTCTTTCAAAATTGAAAACTTTATCCCCAAAACAAGAGAAATTACGATCATCATCCCATTGAGAGAAAGTGAAGAAAAGTACTTAGAACGGACTACTATTCGAGCTTGAGTTCTTGCTTGGAAAGTTATGGATTTCGAAGGAAAGGACAGACCGGGAAATTATGGCCAATGAGAAAAAGAATTGGGTTCATTTGTAAAAACTGAAAATTGAATAATTAAATTAAATGTTATTACCGAATATTTAATACCGAATTAATAATTTAATACCGAAGTATTCCTTCGAATCCGAAGGTACGCCTTAAGCACATATTGTAAGGATGACAGAGGTTCCAAATCATAAATACAAATAGAAATTCACGTTTGTCATAATGATTATTCGATAATAAAAATATTAATCCCATAGATATGTTAGGCTCGTTTTAAAGTTGGCTCGTTTTAAATCACGAAAACCAAACGCCAGAAAGATTTTAAAACTGAAAACGCTGATTATTAACCAGACACCAATGTTCGCATATACTTGAATATATGCGTTCACGAAAAAGTACGCGTGTGTTTTGTGTGTGTGTGTGTGTGCGTGAGCGTGTGCGTACCTGTGAGCGTAAAAGAATCGCTTCTGAAACCAAAAGTTAGCTTGCCAAAGCTTTTTTAATTGAATTGGCCCGCAATGATAACAACAACAACAAAAACAACAACGACATCAATAATAAGCAAGAGCCTGTTAGAATGGATAGCTAGAATGCTTCAATGGCCGCTCCTGCTGATGTTAAAGCAACAGAAAAACTGTGCAACAAAGCAGCTGCTTATGTTCAATTGCAGGCCAGAATGAGCAACTTTGTATGCGTGCGTGCGTGTGAGTAGTGGGAAAAAATAGATACCGCGACATACCCAGACACCGTTATAGATACTCACTCGAAACATTCGAATAACGTTGAATGAGTACACAAATACAAGCGAACGCGATGTATTACAAATAATTGAGTAGATTGCTGACGGTAGGAACCATCGCTGCTACCCCTTCTTCCGTTTTCCTCGTAAATGTGTATGTATCTGTTGTATCGTTGAGAACATATGTTTTGCACACTCTCGATTTCTCGATTCGATTCCTTGTCGTTACTTTTGCTTTTGTTTAGGAGGCAAGAATCAACGAAAGAAATAACAACGAATGCGCATGCCCTTACTCGCAGATACAGAAAACTCGTAAGTTGCGATACTCGGTTCGTCGGTTCGATACACAAAACAAAGACAGATACACTCGTGCGTTATGATTATTACGAGTATTATTCACTGATAAGCAATGGGCATCCTCACACATACGCACACATAAATATATGTATATATAATATTGCTAGCATCACCACTACAATGTTACAGATAGTATCTCAAAAAACAAACAAACCATCAACAACAATAAGGACAGTAAAAACAGCAATATTGTTGTGGTGTGTAAGAATTCTGTGTAGAATTTGGATTGCTCCGGTTCCGGCTCCCGTCTGTTCGAACACACTGTTCGATTTGCCGTTGCCCGCAGCAGATATTCGCCACACGTTCGCTCGCAAGTCGTTCATTTATATATTCGTTAATTCGGTTATTGTTGTTGCGTCCGAGGAAACAAAAACAAATAAAATCTGAATTGAAAGCAGTTACTTGACTTCGGTAACAAACAATTTCTGAATGAGTCAAATAGCTTTCATTCTTCGCTCGCATTCGATTGTCGCTATCCTTCGGATACGGATATGCAAAATATCGGAAGTGTAACTTTGATTTATCTAAGGGTCAAAGTATTAATACGCGCCTTTCCTTCGTGTCTTTAAGGAAAATTAATAAACTAATTTATCAACGGAAAAACCAAGAAGAAAACAATTCGAAAACTTCATTTTGATTTTATAAAAGACAAGAAAAAAAGAAAAACAATAAAGGAAGAGGAAACAAAGTAGCGAAAATGTATTGAATCAATTTGTAAGTCAGTCAAATAGTGTATTTCTTTACGGTTATAAAAAGAAGCCGCAGCCGACGGTGGCCAGACGGCTCGTTGTGCGAACTATAAAAAGAAAAATACCGAAACCGAATAATCGGTTTATAAATAAACGGTTTGTTATCGACTTATCGAGTGGAAAACACACTCTGTTTTTAAAAATAAAACATAAATATTTATATAAAAGTATGTTGGTACATCCGCCCCGCGACCGGAACTGATACGCAACGGCCAAAAGGTAAACAATAAACGAGAAACAAACATTTTTTTTAAACAAAATAATTGAAAAAACAGATTAAAACAGGGAGGAAGATTCTAAATTTTATTAAAAAACTGAGGGAATATTAAAATAATTTTTTTTATTTAGAATAATTTTTTTATATTTTACTTTTTTGATATTTTTCTTTGTCAAAATCAAATATTTTTTATTTAAGGAATATAAAAACGTGGATTAAAACGAAATACGTTTTCTTTCGATAAAATCTCGAGGGGAAAAAATCTGGAAAATAATTTATAAACAAATTCAAAATTCTTTAATTTTTGGCCGTTTAAAAAAATTTCGAAATTCTAACTCTAAAAGTCATATTAATTAATTAATTATTTAATATTTAAAAAATCCTCATAAATTCTTTTCAGAATTTCTCTAGCCGTTTAACAATTTTAAGATTTAATAAAAAAGCCCAAAATATTCAAAAACAAACAGTATTTTTGTGTAATAATGAAAATTTTATTTTAGATTTTTTATATAATAAATTTTTGTTTAAATTAAATAAATTATTAAAAAAATTAAATAAATTTTTTTAATAAGAATTAAACAAATTTTACGTTATATAAAAATTTTAAATTAAAGTAATGTATTCATAGTTTAAAAATAAAAATTGATAAATTGCCGATTATACGAAAACAATTTTCGAACAAAATATTTTACTTTTTCGATTAAATATATTCATATATTTATATTTTTTATATTTTTTTTGTTTTTATTTATATTTTTTATATTTATATTTTTTTATTTCGTAAATAAAATTGCTGAACGTTTGAAATAATAAATTTGTAAAAAATCTGCGACTTAAAGAAACTTAAATATTATTTTGTAACAGTAAAATATTTTGAAATCAGTTTGGATTTATCATAGTCTAAAAGCGAAAGATAGAAAAAAGTTATCAACCAGCAGAATAAATATTATTCTTTATTAAAAAATAATTCTAACGTTATTAAGAATATAATATATGAAAGAAAAAGATATATTATATACATAATACATTATTATAATATAATATATTATAAATATATTATTTCTAAATGAAAAATTTCTTCAAAAAAGTAAAACGATTTCTTTTTCTTAAAAGTAAAAGACAAACTTTTAAAAGGGCATAAAAACTTATGAGCTCACTACGGCCTGGCTGAATGCTTGTACACTCTACACCTGAAGTGACATAATTTTAAATAACATCGAGCGATCGATTTCTAATTTTGTGAATTAACACCGGCGAATGTGGTGAATTCGTATGTGAAATCTGAGTTCGTTCATAATATTGTTTAGAAATTTTGGTGCTTAAGTCGTAAACGTTAATTGAATTTATTTTAATTCAACTTTAGGTGTGGAAATGTTTCAATTTTAAAATAAAAGGACCCTCTAAACAAAAATATTTTTATATATTTTTTATATTATTGACTATCAAATCATTCGGGATAAAATTTCGTAATTTCAAATTGTAAATTATTATAATTTAAGTCACTATTCGTTCTTTAATTTTGTTCTCCAGAACTTTCTCTTCGTAACAATAAATTTTGGAGAGAAAGGGAGAAAGCTTAGTTTCGGTCTGTACGAATTTCATATACGCTACAAATGTAGTACAAAATTGTACTACGCTCTAATCTGCTGGCGTTCCATGCTCATTTTTAAGACTGATATTCTTATCTGAGACTTCGGATCGGTAATAAAATTTAAATTTGACATTTATTTCACATACAACGAAACTAAACCCTAAGCGCGAATAAATTCATATTTCCTATAGAAAGAAGATATAACACTGATATATTGATGAATATGAAAACCGGTGCATTGATTCTCAGCCTAAATATTTCTTTCGTTCTTCGAATATTTGCTTGTCACATTTAATGGATTACAAACTCAAGAACCGCATATACCGCATACCCTTCGAGTGTAGAGTGTATCAAGCAATGAATCATTAATACGACTTTAATTCGTATTATTTCTGAAAAGTTCGATTAACCCTTTAGTGTTAGAAAAAAGTTCTTCGACTTAACCATAGAATTTCTAAACTCACCACTATTATTTCTAAGTGTCTGTAATCATCAAAATAATCAAATCTTCCGAATTATTCTGCTTCTATTCAGAGTTGAAACTCAAAATTCTCATTTGGCTTATCATAATTTGCCGACTTATACCACCACATACATACCTTACACGGAACTCCAGGCACACACATGCACACAAGCACAAAAACACATGCATACATACACGTACACATACGTACGTACACACATATACAAACATACACACACACACACACACACTCATACACCATACCGTGAGATTATTTCTCAGCGAAACTGTACACTGCACAAAAATTATCACTAATAAAAAAAATTGAAAAAATTATAATACTTGAACTTCGTGTCTTCAAGAAAGAGCGGCTGCCTGTAGCTTCTTATCGGCAACACCAGCCATCGTCAGTACGGGCAACAGCATCCGCAGCTGAAGCTGGATCGACCAACTCAAAGAAGTATAAAGTAAGAAGAATAAAAATTGATTTTGAAAAAAAATAAAATCAATTGTTGACATTTTGCTAAACTAATCCTAAGCTAAGCTAATGAAAACAATAATCACAAATCAGTTGAATTATCAAACCACAAAGATCAACGAGCTAGAAGATAGGTAGACGACTACTATAGATTTGTCTATAAACTCGTTACTTCGATCATTCTCGTTAATTGAACACCTTCAGAAACTCTCGAAATATCGCAAACTGTCGAGCAGATGAAATATCGCACAGAAAAATTATGATGATACCCTCACTCCATTTGACTTTCCATTTCTTTAAAACAAAATTTTCTGACCGATTACGGAAAAACGAAAGATTTCAAATTTGTAAACACTTGAAACACTTGATAAAAAATATTTGTTTTTTTTTGTTAAGTCTGCAAAATGTGATAAGGTGTATTAGATAAAGAATTAACTTTTGTGAGTATATTCCAGTTAGAATTTAAGATCATACCAATATTAAAATTTTTTTCTATTTTTCAATAAAAGTACAGAATTCTCTAAATTCAATTCTAAAAAGAATCAAACCTGTAAATCTGTTGCAAATATTTTAAAATCAAAATTTTCTAAATTACTTGCAAAATATATATTTTTGAGATTGACATTTTTCAAAAAAAAAAAAAAAAAAAAAAAAAAATTCAAAAAAAAAATTCAAAAATTTTTTTCCAAAATTTTTTTGTTATAAAATTGTAAAAACATTTTGTTATAAACTGTAAAATTCCACCTCTCCTGAATTAATTACCCATCCATTGACAATAAAATAGTGAAATAATTATTAAAGAGAAATTTAAATCATAATTCATTATCGTAGATAAAAATCAAATTATCATAAGATAAAAATCGTAGGAGACGAAGTTTTGAATAAACGTGGAGGAGACGAGGGAAATTTTGAAATTTCGAATTCTATAAAATCGAGGTTTTTATGAAATTCGAAAAAGAAGGACTTCATTTTTTTGTCGAATAGTTCAAGATGAAGGTCTTGTTCTAAAGGATATTGCGTGTCGTGACAACTGAAGGAAGAAATAACTGAAGGCAGAAGAACTGAGCAAAAGAAAAATAATTGATATTGGTGTGATTCATTCCTTTGTCAACTATTCTCAACTCCTATGCATTGCTTTCATTCTTGGGTTGGCTACACTCGATGTTGACTCCTGTAATTAACATTACGCTAGTTAGCTAGTTAAACCAGTCTTTTAGTTTACAAGGATAACTGTGACGCATGTACTATATCTGTCCTTTTTCAAAAAAAAAAAAAAAAAAAAACAGTCGTGGAAAACACTCGCAATAGCTGAAAATTCAAGACGTCATAGAAGTGAATTTGAAAATAATTGCTTGACTTTGTCGATTGAAAGCAACATTACTGACTACTAAATTCTCGAGTTAATTCTCGAGGTTTAACTATCTCTTAATTTTAGCTTCCTTCCGTTTTTTTATGATTAACTAATACTTGAAGTTCAAAGGTGAATGAACTTTGTTTTAGTGCGAGATTTTTATTCACGTCTTCTTTTTTTATTTTTAGCCTTTTTGTTCCGGTTGTTTAATTTTTTTTTGAACGCACGTTGATGACGATGACGTTTTGCCATAATTTATTTATTAATCCGTTTGATTTGAGTTTAATCGATATTTCCTTTATATGCCTTTCATAACATTCAAATGATTTGTACTCACTAAGTGTTATTGTTGTTGTTGTTAATTTTGTTACTTCCGAAACTTTTTGTGCAATTGATAAAGTATTTGAAAAAATTGATCGAGGGTTTTTATTTTAAACAGTTTTGGTGGGGGTTCTTAAAACTTAAGTTTGATTTGAGAATTAAAGAAATTGAACGGATTCGGTTTCGGCTAATGAAACACTTAATATTCACTAGTTGATTCGCTTAAAGTTTGGAAACTTTTATGACGATAGTAAGAAGTTATCATAAATTAAGGTCAAATATGTATCAGAAGTTCTTAAATTGGCCTAAATTTATATACCCTACACGTAGTACAAATGTAAAATAGTTGAATACGTTTGAATTGTAAACGATTGAGTTTCAAGTCCCGACGAATTCACATTCATTTTAAGAAGTGGGCGGAGCATTGATCTAATTTCTCCCACTTTCAAACAGACTATAAGAGACAGGAAATATACCTATACAACATCTAACAGAAATGCATCTATTCATTCCGCTATGTTTGTGATTTTGTCGCTAGGTTGCAGACTGACTGACTGACTAGGTTTCATTTTTGTTTTTGTTAGAACCTTAACTCGAATATATAAACTTAGTTTCGAAACGTATAGTTTTATAAAAAGTGCAATTCCATGGGAAAACCTGTTTTTAAAAGTCATAGCATCGGCATACTGAGTCGAAGCATAGGATCGGCCTACTGAGTCGAAGTAGTTCTGTCCGATTAGGAAGGAACATTAAAAATTACGACTTTTATAAAACTTGGTACGAATACGTTGTATATAAAGGAAATTATCTGGTATTAAAAATGAGGAAAAATCTCACCATGAACGTTCATTAAATGTGGGTGTGGCTAAAAGTCTCATCGGTTAACCTTGGAACCAACTCCCTACAATTGAAACGGCAGACGTGGAGATGATACATCTTATATGGTGTAAAAATGAACATCGGGTAGGCAAAGTAATTAGGGAGGGTGGACCTTTCATTAGTTAGAGTTCGCTTAAGGATGCTCGCTCGTCGCAAAAATAATAGACGTATTAAGGGCCGTATCAAGTTATAAAATCGGCGAATTTAATTGATCGGCTGTGACATTTGCATACTAAGGAAATATTGGAGCAATATTGCATTTTGAAAAAGAAGGAAAAAGTTTCGGTTTTTTTCCATATGAAATTTCCAGAAAATCGAGTTTAGTTCTAACGCGTTGTTTTAGGGTTCAGCCAACCCATCTCCGGAGGAGGATTAAAGGTGTTCCTTAAACCAAAAACAAAAAGAAAACCAAAATGATCAGATACGAATCAATGGGATCGTTTTTGCGTATTTGTCACAAACGATATTCACTCGCGGATAATGATAACGATGCCGAAATGTTGTAATGTTTTGCTCTTTTATTCATTTAACCTCAAAGCAATTTTCATTAGCCAAAATTTGATACTTTTACTTCGTTACCAATTGCAATTAAATAAGTATTTATGGCTACATTCATTTAAGACAAATGCGATACAGCAGCTTTGTGCTTAATGGCAGCATCAACCAACCTGGCTTGATGGTCAGGTTTGATGGCAGCTGTATTAACTGGTTTCACTTTTAATACAAACATCTTTCAGTTATTCTTTAATGCTAATTAGTTCAGTTTTGTTCAAGTTCATTCATCCTCAATAAGGAAAGAACCCAAGGCAACAAACGACAAACGCACGAACGAATGAACGAATGAATTCAATTGACGAATTCAAAGCAACGTCTTGGAGTTAATCGAACTCTTTAGGGCAGGGTTATCGGGCATAAAGTGCTTTAATAATGTGAATAACATGATAATAATATTAGTATTAAATTATAATGAAATTTTGAAGTTCAATAAGTAAGAGAGCTAACTTCGGCCTAAGCGGAACTTATTGCAATCGTCAATGATATTATAGTTCTCAATTAATCGTAATTCTATAAAATATGATCCACATGAGATCCATGACGAAACTTTTACTCGTTCTCCTGCAAATGCGTTTTTTTTTGTCTTTACAATTGTAAACCACGCCCATTGTTAAAAGGACACTTTTGTCTAAGATTGGGATTACAAGCTGAGAAATGAAGACAAATGGCAAGATTATGTTGCCCACATTGACCACTTCTAATATCAAACAATAAAAGAGATTGGAATGAATTTATATGACACGATGACACATGAGCGTAGCGACAGGAAGTCAAACGGGTTGCTTCTGAATCCATTGTTTACGCACGTAATGACGTTACAAACCTAAACACGTAAGCCTTACTACGGTTGTAGGGTGTCAAAATGGAAATGAGTGCATTAAAAATGTTACTTTATTTCATACCAAAACGCTTTCCATTTAAAAATCAATTTTTGATAATTTTAAAATACTTGTTTTGATTTTCTGTTGAAAACATTAAATCGTTTTTGAAACTAAATCAACAATTTTATTATGAAAAGTATAGAAATTAGAATAAATCGTCAATTTAAAATGTTTACTTACTCGTAGCGAATAACTCGTTGTTAGTCGAATGCTTTTTTTAAACACCGTTAAAACAGTACAAGTTATTTAAGTTTCTGTCTTTAAATCAATTAGAAAATGATCAGAAAATAATCGCAACTTAACGATTATTCTGTTGGAACCAAAACAAGTTAGTCTTTGGCTGTGATTGCTATCTTTTTACGTCTACTCTTAATTTGCTCATAATGAATTTGAAAATAATCGATTGTAGAAATTCGTTCACTTTCCTTCTCTCCCGCTTTCTCTCCCTATCATTGCTTTTCTTTCATGTTTTTCATTTATATATTTATTCAAAGATTTTAATTGGACTGCTTGTATTGACATGAGCCCGAGTGTTTGTAATGTTTTTCATTAAATTAAATTATTTTTTTTAATAAAAAAATAATTAAAATTATAACGAAACGAGACATCTGTGCCAAACCCATTTATGAAAACATATTTAGTGAAAACTAAATTGTTGTAAAAGTAGATTTGAAAGTTATTTCGGTACATTTCAAATATTGTTCCATATTGATACGTATTTTTCATTAGAGTAGATCCTAAAGAATTAAGGATAACTATAATTTTCTAGTCCAATGTGAAATATTCATGGGAGGAGGTGAAACTGAAAACCGAAACCGAAAAACCTTTTCAAATTCTCAGATTTCTTTCATTGTCTTCAATAGTTTTTGACGTTAACGAACCAATTATACTGACGTTAGTAGCCAGCAGCTGAAACTTGACTTGGTTTGTTTTCGTGATTTAGCTTGATTTTAGTGACTTTACAATCAGTTGCTTCGTCGGAGGCGCAAACCTAAAAATTATGCAACTTTCTTTGTAAAAGAAAAGAAAATAAAAGAATTTTATACAATTCTTCTCACATTCTCATCACTTCATCTTCCTCTTCCTCGCTGTTAAGTTGCCTCTTGGCAACTGTTACATTTTACTATATCCGTCGTCACCTTCAGCAGGTTTCATTCGTATCATTTGGTGGTTTCTTCTATGTCTCTAATGGTTACTTGTCCGGATCGTATTGTCTGTAGTCGGTCAACTTGAGCACATTTGAGCACCATTTCAATTTCAGTATACTGTAAAGAAAACACAAGAGGAAAAAGAAGAAGAAGAAGCGGAACAGCGGAAACGGAAGGGTTTTACAAGTGCTTGGGGTTTGCAGAATATTGTGTTGGTGTCGGTGTCAAAATATTTGCTTATAATTTTTAATCAGAAATTTTTATTACTTTAAGAGCTAAAGGAGTTTTCTTAATTACTATAATTCTTTTTGTTCTTCTTCTTTTTATTATATTTAATTATATTCTTGAATGCAATTCTTAATATAATTCTTACATCCGGTTCCGGCTCGGGACTGGTTGAGCGCAATTTTTTGTTAAATGTAAAACAGAAATTATTCGTATTGGAAATCTACAGAGAGCGTCTTTATTCAAGCCAAAATTTGTTTTATCAGGAAGTGATGATACACGCGAAAATATCGTTCCTCCTTAAATACAAAATATTTCATTATTATATTTGTAATAAAAAATATTTAGTTTAGATTTCTTTAGGTAAAATGCCGTGTTTTTTTCAGCAAAAAATTAAGGTGAATATCGGAACTACTTTAACCTCTTCTAAGCAAAATAATATTTAAATAAAAGAACAACAATAATATTTCTTAAAGGTTTACGTTTTCGAAATACTAAAAATTGCTAATAATAAATACGCAATTATTGACTTTTTGGGGAAACATAATTTAAATAAAAATACCTCAAAATAATTTGGAATACATTTTCAAAGAAATGGTTTCGGTTCGAGCTAAAAGACAGCCCATTTAATTGTATTCAGAAATTATAGTCGGTACAATAAAGTCCAAGGTAATATCCAGTGGAAGCAGGAGGCAGAAGGCAGGGAGGACGAGGCAGTTTCTAAAGCTGGCAGAAGTTCAAACGAGCCATCGGTTGGTTTAATTTTTAGAATTCTTTAAAAGACTGTTGAACATTGTCGATGATATTTGCATTATTAGGCAGATTATGCAGGCAGTCTTGCTCTGAAACGACTTCAGAATTTTGTTATCCCAGAAAATGTTCAATTTATCATTTATTAAAATAGTTTAGAATCCATAATTCGTATCTACGCCTACCCGGAGTGTTTACTAATTGGTTAGAGTGTGATTGTTTTTACACTGCTTTTATAAAGGATTACCCAAGAAATCGCTGTTAAATTTAGAAGAGTCAAATGTATTTAAAGGACATCGTGTTAATAATTAGCTTTGACATTAAGTATAATAATATGTCAGTCAGTTATTTATACTTGCGGGATTTTTAGACGGGATGCATGCACGTGTATATGTTCATGTCCTTTTAATAATTTTAATAATTATTTTATAAAAACAGCCTTAGTTTGATCGAGCTTAGGTTTATTTTCATTAAAAGCAGCAACAATTTAAGCAGTAAATGTTAATTCGAAATTAATTTTATTGTGGATTTAGTTAAGGATTTAGATATTATAGAATATAATGGACTAAAAAACACAACCTTTACTGCAAGAATTTATCACATTGTGGTCTTACAGGTTGCTTTTGTATCATTGTAAATGACAGAGACGCGTGAGCGGATCATATAAGTGTAAATGATAGAGACAGGACATTCGCGTTAGTAAAGAACGAAATTTATGACACTACTTAATTATTCTTTCTTCAGCAATGACTCTCTCCTGTTTCTGTAATCGGTGAACCAAACATTAATGAAAGGATTATATGCATTTTATGGAATTCTCTTTAGCTTGTCAAAAACAAAACAAGTTCAAATCACAAACTAAAACGCAGTTCATGAAATGGATGTAATCCTTATACGTGTGGTCCATCAATGTGGTTAGTGTGTGGTGCATCAATTACAAAAAAGGGTGGTGGTTACCGAAGAGAGATTGATACATTCCACCTTCGAATCCTCTTAGCAAATTTAAACTATAAGACAATTCGTAGGAATGCACTTCCGTTTAATAAAATTGAAATTGATTTCAAAATCTTTTCTTCTTCTTCGACTCACATCCAGCAATTGTAAAGTACTCGTTTCGTTGAATGAAAGTATTTCTCTTTCTTCTTTATTGTTTCCCTGTTTTTTGGCTTATTGTGTTAGCCATTTACAGTTGTTATTACCAACACCAAACACTTATCTTTACTACCATTTTTATGTACTTGTTATTGTAAATATACCGTAATTGTAAATATTGCTGTTATTGCAAAGAAGTTCAAGAAAATAACGAGCGAAGAGTCATTAATTATAAGGTCATTAATAATAAAAGAACCAAAACAAACAGCAGACAAAAAAAATATTGAAAATCGTTAAAGTTTTTGGAAAAGCTAGTACAGTGTGAAGAACGATTATTCAGCCTATGCTTTGACAGCAATAGTAGTAGTAATAGTAGTAGTGTGTCCACTATAGTAGCATGTGTGTTCAACGTCTGTGCGCGCGTGTTTGAGTGTTCAGCCTATTACAGATTTCGATTAAGACGTTATTGTATTAACGTATTATTTCCTAAGGAAGTAAGCAGTAAAATACATTAGCCTTTTTCGAAAACAGTGAATGATTTTTTTTAAATAATGATCGCATACCATATTTGTCTTCTTCACTCTTTGGAGTCCTTTCAAACGAATTAAGCTCTGATCTGTAGTCCATTTTTACAAGAATTTTTTTCATTAAGAAAAAAGCATTAATATATTCTTTCCTTGATTTTTAAGATTTTAGTATGACCCATTTACAATTCGATATTAATTTAATACGAACACGTTGTGAAAAATATATAATCAGATATATTTTCTTCTATCTAGAATTATAATCTAGTTAAATAAATTTTTATATATTTATCGATTCTCATCTATCTGGAAGAGCTTTTTATTCGTTTTCATCTGAGTCTTTTATTATTTCTAAAATGTAAATTCATTTAAGAATTCAGCTCGACTGCTTGTAGCTCAACTACCTTAACACACTAACACACACTGCCCTGTAACACATTTCCGTTGGTTTTGGTATTATAAAAATTGATATATATATATATATATATATATATATATATATATATATATATATATATATATATATATATATATATATATATATATATATATATATATATATATATATATATATATATATATATATTGATATATATATATATATATATATATATATATATATATATATATATATATATATATATATATATATATATATATATATATATATATATATATATATATATATATATATATATATATATATATATATATATATATATATATATATATATATATATATATATATATATATATATATATATATATATATATATATATATATATATATATATATATATATATATATATATATATATATATATATATATATATATATATATATATATATATATATATATATATATATATATATATATATATATATATATATATATATATATATATATATATATATATATATATATATATATATATATATATATATATATATATATATATATATATATATATATATATATATATATATATATATATATATATATATATATATATATATATATATATATATATATATATATATATATATATATATATATATATATATATATATATATATATTCCCAGAAATGTGTTACATTTATAAACACCCAGTATTTTTATAACCACCTTAAAAATAAATGTAATCAATTGTTGAAATTACACGATCAAGAAATCGTAAAATGATAAAGAAAAGAATCTATTGTAATTTAAAAACCTTTATCTCGTCGGTTATTAAATTTTTGTCGAAACAATATTCCTATGTTTTTTTCTTATTTAATTTGCAACAGAGTTGTGGACATTAATCATGGCTAGAACCACGCAATCATTAGACGTTTTCTGATTAACTTGGTTTTTTATTGTATTTAAATCTAAACGATGTACAGGCGAATCCACCACGTCTTCTTTAGCGTGTTGTAAAGTTAGTGAAAAATATTGTTCAAATATTTTTCCACAACATACTAATAGGAGTGTGACGATCCAAACTGTGGGGGGATTGGGGGCGAATGAGAAGTGTCTCAGTTTGTTAACAAAAATATTGTCTGCCAAAATAAATAGAAATATGCAAACAAAACAACTGAAACATAAGAAGTGGTGGTAAAAAATAAAAAAATTTAAATATGAATCATACGGTACACAACAATAAAAGTTAAAAACGTAAACAAATTGATGTCAATCAAAGTAAAGCCAAAGAATATAGAGTAGACTACTACTAGAGTAGTAGTAGTCTACTCTATATTCTTTGGTAAGGCGCTTTCCCAAGATCTATCGCTTCGGAAGAGATAGAGAGCGAGAGAGAGTGTGTGTTAGGGAGGTAGAACCGATTATCTGGGTTGGAGTTTTCTAAATTCCATCACAAATTATGGCACGTGTATTACGAAGAAATTAACCACAAGATAATTAGGTACAATTTTACCTTAATTTAAGTGTACCATCAAATAACTAAAAACATTTAAAACCTTATAAATTTTGGACGTGTGAGCTTATTATTTTTCTTTTTTCTTACAGATTAATTTCTTTTTGGAACAAGAAGACCACCGAACTTTTCAATATTTATCAAAAAAAATTGAACAAAAATGATACTCATGATGTTGGAGAAATTGTAATTTTTGAAAATAAGAATAAGCAAAAAGTTGCAACAATGCATTGCCGACCGTCCAGAAACAAAGAATAAATTTTCATTTAATAGGAAACCAAAAAAGTAAAAAGAAACTAACTAAAAGACGACAAAACCACAAACATTTTTTCCACACAAAATATTCAAAGATAAAAATGGAAATTGAAGTTCGTGCTTTTGATTCTTAACTCTCAAAGAATTGAAGATTGAAGAAGACCGCTAGTTCAAATAATTGGAAAAGGAAAAGGAAAACTCATTAAATCTTTTCTGAAAAATAAACTGTTTGAAAAATCTGCAGAAGAAGTTAATGATTAATGTTATCAAATTGATATTAAAAAATAACAGAAAACGAAAGAGTATAATTTTTAAAATAAAGGAAGAAAATTAGTCAAAATTGCGACAATGGGTAGAAAGAAAATACAAATTTCCCGAATTACGGACGAAAGAAATCGACAGGTGAGTACATTCAATTTGTCAATAAAAGAATATTATTATATATTTCTATTAATAATTAAGTAAAGTTTAATCATAATAAACAAAGCAACGTCTTTTCCATACACAAAATATTTATAAAACATTTCTATCCATAGACCGGTTACGGGTTACGGGTTGGGCGTGTGGTCATTTCATTGAATTTATCGATACACCTGGATAATTGTATATGAGATAGATATTTTTCTTTTTTCTTCTCAGTTTCCTTTTCATTTTTATTCGTAATTTTATTCGTTAGTATTATAAAATATTAATGGAAAAATATATTTATTTTTATTTTCAATAAAATGGGAGAACGGGAATAATCCATTATTTGTAGACAATTATTAAATCTATGTCATTTGTTATGAAAACGTTACGAATAATGAATATGAATGGTAACCCATTTGTCGACACAGGTGGACGAAGAAACCCTGCAGGAAATCTGCAACAAGAACAATATAGGATTATCAAATAATAATTACGATTAATGGAAATCGAATTTCAATATTAAAAAAAATCCAAATCAGAAAAATTCTGAAAAGTCTTGAAAAGGTTGAAAACATTTGAAGGTTTCGTTTCGTTTTCGTTTCGTTCTCGAAAAATGGACAATTTTAATTAATTGTAATCACCCCGTAATACCATAAGCAGAGGAAGGGAGAAAGCTCGTATTGAGCATGGCACGTGATCGAAGCCACGTTAGTTCCTTTCAAATTCTGCTTTGATTCTGTTTTTTTGACAAATTATATGAATTTTTTTTCATTTGAATTTCCGCAAGTCACAATTGTTTTTAAAAACACGATACTATTTTACTGTAGCCGATTTTGAAACTATTATAATTCTAGAAGTTTCCTAACTCTGTTTATTCATATAAACAAATATTTTTAAATTATTCTCCCCAGCTATCAGTTCTATTTTTTTAATCTTATCTTAGTAGTATAAATTATATATAATTAAATAATAAAACCATAGAAAAACAGGTTTCAATTATGTTTATGTAGATGAAAAGCTATACGAGAGAAGTGTTTTATTGCCTTTATTTAGTAAAATAATAAGTTAATGACATGTATTTAAGGTTTAAATTGCCACTAAATATTGTTTTCTTTCAAAAATATAATATGTATCATTTTAACTAACGTATCTTCTACGTAACTTCCACAATTCGAGTGTCAAATACTGTTTCTTACCCCCCCCAACCCCCTCCAACCCCTTTATTTCTATAATCATTAACAAATTTGTTGTGAAAGTGTTTTAAAACACAAACAATTGTTAGCAATCTTTGCGCGAGGCAATTGACGGGTTGTTAAATATATGAAAACATCAATAATAGTTTGAACTTTTGCCACTTTTTCCAGAAGACAGAATGCTCGAGGGTCCTACTGTGGTAAAATGCAAAGAGACTAAACAAGACACATTCTTTTCTCAATCCTTAAATGACACACAATTCTTGTGTTGCTACCCCTGATGGCATTGTTTGTACTATAGATATATGCAAAAACGTTGATGTATTTGTTAGTAAATTAGTAATTTCTTATAAACTGATCTTGAGTGGGAAAATTGTACAGGAAGCGATTTAATGGCCATAAATATAAGAACTCCCACAATAGTGTTAGTAATGGTCAAAATCGTTTTGCAAAAAAATCCAAAATATTTTTTGTGATTTTCAATTTTTTTTCAATTTCCATTTTGCTATTTTTCATATTGCATTATGCGTATCGCATTATAAGTATCTCTAATCCGTATCGTTTTTGGCGATACCAAAAAATAAGGTTCGATGACTGACGTAAATCCAAAGACGCAACGCTATTCCAAACCAAAATTGGAAAATTACCTAGAAAATGAGAAGAAGCTATAGCATATGATAAATAACATCTTGATAAAGACATTTTTTATCAGGATTTTAAATTAAAATTTTAAATTTAAAAAACAAAAATAAAACCGTCGAGATATTTGTGCTCTAGATAAATACAGGGTATTTATTATGCATAAGATTCGGCAAAAAAATTTGCTTTATTCGTGTCAAGGAAAAATTGTTTGGGTAGAAAATACGCTTGAGGGAAAATTTCTTCTTTATCTTTTTAACTAGCTTCAACAGCGATCCATTGTCTTTGATTAATATCTTCGAAAATGTTAAGCAGCTTCTAAAATCGCTCCGTATGCCCACAAAGGTGAATGTTTCCCCCGCCCCCCTATACAATTTCCATTTACTTTAATCTCAACCGTGGATTTGGTCTAGCACCCTGTACAGCATATATGCGTGTGTAATGTATGACCATATATGTGTGTATAAATATTATCGATTATCAATGAAATAGTAAGTTTTGTAAGCGACAAAAAAACAACTTCTAAATTCAACTGTTTTACTTTTGTAATTTCAAAATCTGTTTTAGCTTTCAATTGATAAAAGAAGAAGAAAATAAATTTAATATTTCGAATTTAGATAAAACGACCTTGTTCGAGAAATTTCTAGATGCAAATGTTTTGTTAATTTTGTTTGAAGAAAACAAGCTAAAAGAATAATTATAATGAGCTAATGATTTATAATTATTATTATTTAATTCATATATTATGATAATATTTTTATCAAAATTTTTGAGGATAAAAAGTAGTGGAAAATTATTTAGTATTTAATAGATAGGTTTTTTAAAATTTTGTCGTATATTTTTTATGAAACCGATATAGAGTGACATCCATAGTGATCCATTAGTAAAAACCTTTCAAAAGTCATCAATGATCGGGTAATGACTTTCTCTCTTCATTTCCAAATGCTTCTGCTCTAAGTTAGTGATAATCGGGGAACTTTTACTACTACTACGGAACGCATGATATCAATTATTATCTCCATAATAAATGCACTTTATGGAAAAATTAAAAAATATCATTACTTTTTTATATAAAATAATATCATTTAATGTATAGAACTAGTTCCTTACCCGTCTGAGCCCTTTGAGAAGTCAGGGAGAGTATTTTGGGTCCCTAGACGATGCCTTTGTAAATGCAATGAAAACACTGCAAAACTTTTGAAGACCTTTTGAATCATCAGTATTGCCATAATTGTCTATACGTCTCTGTACTTCATATAAATAAATACATGCCGTACTAAAAAGTCTTTCTCTGTTACCTTTCTTTCAGGTGACGTTTAACAAGCGTAAATTCGGCGTCATGAAGAAAGCTTACGAGCTATCCGTTCTTTGTGACTGTGAAATTGCTTTGATTATCTTTTCGTCCAGTAACAAATTGTATCAGTATGCAAGCACTGATATGGATAAAGTACTCCTTAAATATACCGAATATCAAGAACCGCATGAATCGCTGACTAACAAAAATATTATTGAGGTGAGTATACAAAGAAAGAAATGACATTAAGTCTATTTTAAAGGACAACCGACACCGGAGATAATGAGATAGGACTTCTCTTCAATAACACATATATATTTCTTTCATATTGTGATTACAAAATGACACAGATTTAGCTGGAATTTTGACAACAGAAATAGAAAGTATAGTATTAAAATTTTGGTGAATATTATTGAGAACTGCTGTGAACTGCTGCGTATTGTTCTACAATTTTTACTTCCTGATGGTAAAAAAGTAATTAAGCAATAAACAACTACATATTTCTGTAATAAATGAATATTTTTATGAGTCTCTCATGCTTTTAAAAGTAGTATATTCGGTAATACATTGAGGGACTTACTACTACTTAGTACTCTATACTTGCTCTCTTGTAATCTTTGCGTAAATCACACCACATCTGTTTGTCCGTGGTGATTTTGTTGTTATTTCCTACGTACTAAAAGGAAACAAACAATGTTGTAAACAATGATCTAGTGTTGAATTATTTTATTTTGGAATTGATGATGGAGAAGTGGGTGAATACCTTACTGCAACAGTTCTCAAAGAAATATATTATTTTTCACATAATTAATATCTATTTCCACATAATTCTTATCTATTATTTTGTTTTCTTCCCGCATATTCTCACAGAAAGAGAACAAGAACGGAATCATGTCACCCGATTCACCCGAACAGGAAACGGATTACACGTTGACACCTCGCACCGAAGCCAAATATAATAAAATCGACGAAGACTTTCAATTGATGATGCAGCGTACACAAATGAACGCCAGCGGTGCTGGCGGATCGGTGCGCAATATCGGTAATACGAACTTTACGTTGCCCGTTTCGGTGCCGGTGGCTGGCGGCTACGGCGAGGCCATGCTACAAGCCAGCCCGCAAATGTCACACACGAATATCAGTCCGCGTCCGTCAAGTTCGGAAACGGATTCAGGTGCGATGTCCTTTCTAAGTTAGTGTTGGCGGCAACAACGCACATCTTTTCATTCATTCCATTCCGTTTGTTCCTTTTTGTTCGTTTGTTTGTTTGGTTGTTGTTTTTCTTTTTTGTTAATTTTTTATCAATTATCTAGAAATAAAATTGAAAAGAAAACGAAGGAGAAATTAATTGAATTTAATAAATACAAGCGCTAATTGAAAAATTTCCGGGTTTTTTATGAAAAACAGAAATTTCGAATCAAAACGTTTAACGTTTTTTCTCGTTCCTTCGAAACATCAGCGAAATTGTTTATATGCATAGACACGTAAACAATACTGAATTATAGTGTCAGAAAAAAAATCGCTGGAAGTTAAAATCGTTGAGAAATCACTGAAAACTAACTCTTGCGAAAGGTCTTCCATTAGACCGGAAAATTTTCAACTTTTCCTTCGTATTAAAGAAATAATTGAAAATAAATTTGAATAAAATTATTTTTGTTTTTAACGTGTTTTTTATTTAGTGAAATTTTTTATAAATTTTTTTCTTTTTTTTAATTTTTTTTTCGTTTTTTACTTTTGCACAATTTTTTTATAATTTTATAATTTATATAATTTTTTTTTAAATTTTGCGTTATTTGATTTTTTTAAACCTTTGTTGTTTTCGATAGGAACAAATTTATAAAAAGTTGAAAATGAATGTTGTATTTTTCTTCTTCTTTCATTCTTCACACTTACTCTTCATGATTGATTCAATCTGAACCAATGATTGACCGAATGATCGAAATAATTTTACAATACACAAATAGTTTATCCATCAGGCTCGATGTTGGAGATGTCCAACGGATATCCGCACTCACATTCACCACTTGGTGGATCGCCAAGTCCCGGACCAAGTCCCGGCTTAGGTGGGCGTTTTATTAACTTAACCATTAACTTAACCATTCTCGTACGCCTTGTAGATCGCAAATTTTTTAATTGTCTTAATTTACTAATTTTATTCCTTCGGTTTATGCAAGTTTCACCTTAAGTATTTAAGCGCTCTCTATAACGAATTTTCTTCCTTCCCTCTTTTATTCCTTTTTCCATGCTAATTGAATTTTTTTCTTCTCACACTTTCTGAATTATCATAATCATGATATTAATCGCATGACCCCCGCATTGAGATTACGTTAATATTAACGTTTTATGATTCTAATTCAGCTCATCACATCACGCACAAACAGCAATCACCAAGCAGTCAGAACGGGCGCGCCTCAAATCTAAGAGTCGTTATACCAACGCCAACAATTCCTCAAAATATGTCTGCAGCAGACGATATTGGTTACACAGACGTAAGTAGAATACATTTCAATGAAATATAACAAATTTATTTTTTTAAAAAATTGCTACAATATATCTCTGAATGTCCTTGAAAGAATCCATCACCCCCATTAGGTGTTTCGAGATACAAAAATTAGTTCTTTTCAATCATGAAAATAATATTTGAAAACAAGTTTTTAATTTTTATCTTCTATTCGTTTTGATTAATCGAAATTTGTATTTTTTTTCAGCAACAACGACATAATCAGACTGCTCTTAATACTCCTGTGGTAACACTTCACACGCCTATTCCAGCATTGACTGGTTACTCCTTTGCACCGCAAGACTTCTCCATGAGTTCCTCCGACGTTATGAGCCTGCCATCGTGGACAACACATCAAGGATTAGTCCAGCATTCGAGGTAAACTCGAAAATAAATAATTTCTTTCAATTAACCAAAGAAAACTAATTTTTTCCTTTTCATCATTCCCTTCACAGTTTGCCCCATTTGGCCGTTTCGAATAGCACGCCACCACCTGCCACTTCACCCGTAACCATCAAAGTCAAATCGGAGCCCCAATCGCCTCCTCGCGACCTCAGTGGTGGCCATCAGAGTAACGCTAGTAACGCTAGTGGTGGTAGCGGTGGTGGCGGTGGTGGTGGTGGATTCGGAGCATCTGTTAATAACAATTCAATTTCTATGAATAATGCTGCCGTGATAGCAAGTGCCGGGAGCATAGGTGGTGCTTCGAATGGTAGCACCGGCAGTAACGGTAGCATTAGCAGTGGCATTGGTGGTGTGGGAGGTGGTTGCGGTCAGAATGGCAACGGTGCCGAACAGGCAGCTAACTTAAGCGTTCTCAGTCATCCGCAACAGCATCTAGTGATGACAACTTCACGCCCTTCTTCAACCGGCCATCTGACACCGACGCCAGGTAGGTCGTCTCTCCTTAACTGCTTTGCCTATTAATTCTTATTTTTCGTCTTTATTAGCGCGTATTGCAATTGAAATGAGTTTTTATTAGAAGCGTTCGTTCGTTTATGAACTAACAAATAATTCAAGAGTAAAATAATTAGTCGTTTTGTGTCGTTCTATTTGCTGTTTTAATTAGTTCTTATTAGATACTACCGATCCCTTAATGCGTTAGCCAGTTTTTAAGCGTTTTTACCAATTTATGAAATTATTTTTTTGCAACAATTGTAAATGCTAAAGCAGTCCTTAAAGTCGCAGCATGTAAATAAAGCTAATTTGATTGTATTAATATTGCTTTATTCAAAGGCGAACAAACTTGAGCTGTTTTGGTAATAGAAACAACATTTGCTACGAAACATTTTCTTCAATATAGTCAATTGTTTTAGTTAGTCAAGGTTAGACGCATTGAGACAAAGTGTTAGAAACAAATAACTTTCAGTAATTTTTATAGAATTTAAGCCTTTATAAATCGACGTTACGGTTAAGTATTTTGCTATATTTAAAAATTCGATTGTTAACATAAAAAAAAGCCTGATAGATAGATATAGATGTATTTAGTAAATAGAGTTACTTTACGTCAATACAGGTGCCTTAGAAAATTCACTGCAGCTCAATCAGAGGAAAGGTCTTACTTTAAGGTATTGATATATACCACTCCTTTCCCGCCCCTCTCCATGAGCTTACCCTTGAAATATTTTCGCCGTATGTGATTTTTATTAGCATTGATGCTTTTATTTACTTTTCATTTCAATATTTCAGTTTCTGTACGAATTTCCTGTTAAAAATAATTTTTTGGGAGACTTCCGTGGAATTTTCTCTCTCCTAAAATTTAAGTCTTTCTTCCTTCATCGAAATGCATTCGAAAAACATTCTTATGTTGTTTATTCTAATGAAGTTAAAATGCGGTTCAAGTTTTACAAAATATTATTGCATTGCTCTCTGAGGCCTAAATAATTAAAATTTACAGCTTGGGTTAAATTTATGCCTTTGGTTTGCTGTAAAACTTTGTGACGGAAGTGCAATAAAATGCGCCCAATTGATCATGTTCACCATAATATCAAAGCATTGGAATACGTCTTCCAGCCGAAAAGAATACTACCAGACGAATTATATTCTATCACAGCATCTGTCACCAGTTGTGCGAAGAAACGTTTTGGAAAGTCTATAAATAATGCCTTATATTTTATAATCGACTAAAAATCAGTTTTGGGCATTATTTTCAAAGGAGTTAAAGCATTTCTCACCATTACCTAATGAGTTGGCAACGATATCGGACCTAAAATGTTTAAATGATAAAGATACTTAAAAATGTTTTAAATAATAAATGATATTAAAATAATTTATAAAGATTATAAAAATTATAGAAAGGGTTATGAGCGTGTTAAAAGATATTGAAACGAATTTTCGTCATTCCCTGTCAAGTCTCGTTTGCTGAAACCGGTTTGTCCCCACATCAAACTTGACAAATTATGACGGAAATTCGTTGCAATATCTTTTAACTTTCAACCCTGCTGGAAATCTCAACATCGCAGTATGGTGTATGGGTATGGTGTGGTGAAATGTAAAACGTATCGTATGAACCTACGAAAGTTTCTGTTCCGTCGTTACGAAAAAGTTTGACGAGTACGCACCAAAAATGGAAGTTTTTCATTTACGACCTTAAACAGTGGCGTAAACGTAAAAATGTTTTTGGAAGCGTTTTTCAGGCAACGCATATAAATAATTAGAAAACATGGAAGCTACATAAAATAAGTTTAGCCGTTATAGCAAGTGATCTTTTTTTCATTTACGAGAGAGATTTCATGAGTGATATGATGCTTAATATCAATAAGGTCAGAAGTAGAATTTTTGGGGAATTCTAAATTAGAACGTATGGTATATATGTTGAATAAAGTGTCTGGAATGAAGTAAAGTTTCTTGAGGTAGATAAATGCTCTACTATAGTTCCAAACAGAAAAAGAGAACACTATTATTAGGTCGCACCCGCAGGAGCTTCAATCCTTCATAAATTAAAACGAATGTGTTTAGATTCGATGAAATGAACAGTTTTCTTTCTTTTTTTTCTCTTTCTTTTTCATTTGTTCTCCTTCCGCCTTCAGTTCTAGACAAGTATGATGGATACTATCGCTCTCAGCTTGCTCCAAATTCTAGATTTTGGAATTTTGCCGGTAAATTGGCTGAAATAAGAATGATTTTATATTTAATAAATAATATCGGTTGGACCAACCTTCATTCATGGCTCCAGTTTCAGACTAAAGTTCTCTGATAACTATCCATTCATTTTGTTTCATACGAAAATCCAATCATACACTTTTAATTATTTCCTCGCTTATTTCGTGCGCTCTTTCTGTCTGTGTCTGTTTATTTTTCATAACACCATCTACTCCGTTTGTTTGTCTCAATCTATATGTTTTGTAGTTTATTTAATCGTAGTAGTAGTAGTAGTAGTTTAGTGTGGTGTCAAGTAATTACGTGTGGAATTACGTAAATACGGATATACTCTTGTATATATGTATGTGTGTGTGCATGCATCATAGGAGGGTTGAGGGAGAAAAACAATTTAGGAATATCGATTAAAAATTGCTTAAAATTTTGAAATAATTCATGGTCTTTCGGAAATGCATTAGAATCATACTTACAAGTGCATATAACCACCACTGTATACAAACACATTTACAAACTCGTCTAAATACCTGGGAACACACAAACACATGGACAATATTATTCATGAAATATCATAAGTAAACAAATAATACTTTGCTTGTAATTTATATTCATTACGAAATTCATTTACTGAATACATATGCCTTCACACATACGCACATACACACACATGCTCACACACACATATACACACATACACACACACATGCTCTCACATGCTCACACATGCTCACACATGCATACATACACGATCAATGCAAACGCATTACGCACGTATTACAAAATAATATGAAATGATTTTTGATTGGCTCAATTTGGTTTTCAGGCAATTAGGCACTTAGCCAATTAAATCAAGCTTAATACGAATAATAAAATTTGAGAAAGTTAATTTTATTTATTGTAAAATAATGCCTTTATATTGTATCATCTTGGTGGCATTAGCGATTGAATCGATATCTGATTGTTTGAATAATATTTCAAGCATTATATTTCCACGATTTCATTTGAAGCATAAGAATTTTAGACCAGTAAGAAGTACTAGTAGAATGTGATTTATCTCTCACTGAAGAAGATAAGTGTTCGCTTGCAGAGTTAAGTTACTACACTGAAAGAATTTAGAAAGATATAAACATATCGTAGACAAAGCCTTTCGTAGACAGAAAGCACGTGTTGTTCGTTGAGAACAGTTTGAGTTTCAATCGGGAACAAATTGTTGGAATTATATAAAGCATTTCTTGCTGAGATCAAGAAAATAAAAATATTCCTTTGTTTTCTTTTCTATATAGTTTAAATCTAAGATTCCGATTTTAGGATTACTTTACGGATATATACAGATGACCGTTTGAAGTGGATTTAATTTAGGTTTTTTTTTTGTTTATTTGAGGATTCATAATTTTTCTAATTCGATTATTTTTGTTTTAGTCAAAAATGTTCTTCAACATTTTCAGCTGAAATTCTCAACCAGATTGTGATTCAAGATTTTCGAAATTGAAAATTATTATTACTAATTTTATGAAAAAGAATGCAATTTTCACGAATTTTTTTGATTGAAAGTGAAACGAATTATATCGTAATTGAAACCAAGTAAAATTTAGGTATCTCCAAAGTAAGATAAAATACAAGTAATACAAGATATAATAGAGCCTTTTGCAACATTTAAAATGTTGCAAATGGAATGGAAAAATTATGAATTGAGCGTAATCAAAGTGTTTTGCATTTGCATTTTGTTTCGATCAATTTGAATTATAATTAAAAGAATTCTTTCGGTATTTATCGAGAAGTGAGAATTTTTTTAATTTGTAACATACTTTCTAAGCTAGTAGGCGTTATTTTCCTTAGGTGAGAATGCAAGTAATTAAAGCTACGAAATGGTAGAGAATAATTGAACGAATCGCTAATGCGAAGCCGAATTGTTTGACCCGAATTGAAGCCTAACGATCTATCGAGAACAAAAATTCTTAAAACTGCACACACATACAAATACACTCATAAAAGTATATATGCACACAAACACATACACATGGTTTTGTCATTAGTTTTCAGTGATAAATATTATATTCCACGCTTAAATATTTCTCTTAATTTTCATTTAAGTTTTTAAGCGAAATTTTTTTATAGGCTTTAAAAAAGCATTACTTTTAAACAAATAAATAAAAACATCCATACTATCGAAATAAACATTTTATCAAGAAAATACTTACCACCCGCACACATTCAAACTCTCCTTGTTTTCTCATTCGAAATTTTATATTTGGAATTGCTTTAGTGATGCGTCTTTAAATGGAATCGAATAAAACCATTGATCAAAATTAAAAACTTATTTATTAAATTTAAATTGGATTTAAATTTCAATTGGATTTAGCTTAGCTCATTTACGTGTGTGCTTGCCACGCCTGCCTGTCTGCTTTCTTTCATGCATGCTTTTGGATTAGCTCGTATCTTAAGCATTACCCTTCTATCTAGCTTGATTTAATTCGCTTCATATTCATATTCGCTCACTCTGACAAAAAGCCGCTGATCGGTTACAACAACAACTGCACGTGTTCTTGCATTTCTAATAATTCTAACGAAACAACAACAACAACAACAAGAACAAGAAAACGATGACAACAATGACAACAACTAAAAGACCAGACAGCATTAATTAATACAAAACAATAACTAACTATAAACTAATAACCGCCTGTCTCTATTGCCACGTTCGCTCTCTTTCTCATCATCATAAATAGAAAATTTAACTAATTCTTTAACAGACTTCATTATTTTCAATACAGGTTCCGTCACGCCCACCAACGTTCCATCGCCCGATCTTAGATTGGCTAATGCGGCAGCAGCCGCGGCTGCCGCCGTCAATCAGCACCAACAACAACAACAGCAACAGCAACAGCAACAACAACAACAAAACCAGCTGCCCGATTATGACGGTCCGAATCAAGCGCATAAACGCCCAAGAATATCGGGCGGTTGGCAAACATAGCCATCATGGCAGACAGTCGTGACAACAACAACAACATCAACAGTAGCAACATCAGCAATATCAACAATACCGATAGCACCGACTAATATTCATGAACAACAATTTCTTGGCAATAATTCCAACAATATCGCAACTGCAAGCGTTATAACCCCGATAGAGGATGAATATTCAAGAAGGCCAACAACAACAACAATTCTGAATATAAGTAATCACCATGAGCAACATTTTCGCAGTGAACAACATTTAGATGATCTATTCCCACTGCAATTGCGTAGCAACAGCAACAACAGCAGCAGCAGCAACAACAACAACAACAATATGAACGATACCCACAGCATCAATAGTAAGAATGTGAATAACAATAATAAGAACAATAGTGATGATAGCAGTAGCAACACTTTACGCAACCATAATAACAGCAACATCAGCAGCAACATCATTCTAAATCATAACATTTATTACCAGTACCAACAACAACATCTTCTACAACAACAACGCACTCGAAGCGTTGATATCGATCACGATGACAACAATAATTCAACAAATGATCATCATTTGACCCTTAGCAACAGTAATAATTGCAATAGGTCTAGTAGCAACATCATCAATAGCAATAGCAACAACAGAAATGCAAACATTCAGATTCAGTTTCATTGAGAGCAAACATCCCCGGGATGATAGTCTTATAAATATTGTCGGGCAAAAATCAGCAGCAGCTGCAGCAATCTTAAGTAATAATCATAATGACGTCATCCATCAACAATGAAATCATACCAATAGCACCAGCAACAACAGAGAAAGCAATAATTTATGAATCAAATAAACAACAATTATTGCCAACAAACACTAAAGGCAAACACTAAAGAATTTTCGTTATGTTTGCTGCTGCTTCGATTATTTACAACTGCTTGTTGCTTTTACGTCATTAAAAAAAATAAAAACAATGCACACAATTTGCCATTTTAGGAATTAGTCAAACATTCGCTCATGCATTCAATCAAACATACATATTCATTCATTCATTCAATCATGCGTTTATGCAATTACGCTTCAAAAAGATTCAGGTAGCAGTTTTTTTCAATATTCACGACATATCGTTCATGAATCGCCGCAACATCAGTGAAGCCTACCTAACGAGAGGAATGGTCTCAGAGTAACGTCTGTTGAATTAGTTGAATTTTTTTCAATACTCACGAAATATCGTTCATGAATCGTCGCAACATCAGTGAAGCCTACCTAACGAGAGAAAGGTCTCAGAGTAACGTCTGTCGAATTAGTTGGCCGGCTAATTCTTGACATTTAACATAAAAAACCAAATTGTGATTGCGATATCTGAAATAATTTTATATGCTCCTACGAGCAATTGATCGTCATCATTGTTTCGCAATTTGAATTTCAATATTCAGACTTATCCTTTGCTTTATTATTATTATGATTGTGAAAGCAATTATTTCTACAATACCGTGGTTTTAACGTGGAAAACGAAGTTGAAGTCTGACGTGTTCGATAGACCGCAACCTTTACCGACCAGTTCCTTACCGGTGCACGATCTCACACACTCTCTTTTGAGTTTTTGTGTTTCAAAGATGTTGCGAATTCACCAACCCATTCTCACACACACATGCATACAGCAATAAAATACTTTCATAAATTAGTAAATTACAATTTTTTGTTGTCATGATTTTTATTTTACTTTTTTAAGATTTTTTTCCCTAATTTTTGAACAATTACAAACTCATCAAAAAATAAAGAAAAACTACTTTAAGGTTAGAATTAAGAAGAAAGCGAAGAAGAAAAGAAGGATGAAAATTATAAGTATCAGAATTAATTAAAATAATAATAAGAAAACATGTGTCATATTTTTAAGGCAAACTAGAAAGAAAAACAGTCATATTTTTAAAACGAAATTTTAATGATAAATTACAACAAAAGAGGAAACCGATATAGCTAGATTAAAATTATATATTTGAGAACTTGATGGATACTATAGTAAATAAACATGTTATATATATTTATACAATAATGTAATAATTATCACACAAGAAAAGCCTTAACTAATTTTTAAGGTTTTGCACAGCAGAAAATGGCAACATCCTTTTGCTGGAATTTTACAAGAAAAAACAATATTTTATGTATTGATATATATTTTAAGAGCAATTCAGACTCATTCGCAATTACGGGATTAATTGGAATTGACTAATTGATGAATGACATGATAAAAAAAACACTTAAAACCATTCATTTCTATCACAAATTTTTTAGGTTTGAATTCGAGTCTGTACAAATTCAATTCATTCACCTATATCTGTTTGTCCCTTTCACTCTCTCTCTTTCTCTCTCTCTCTCTCTTTATATCCTTTCAGTCTTGCTCCGTGCGATTTACTCTTATAAAATTTTAGTTATAAAATAAATTCTTGAAAAGATTTTCTCTCAAAGTGAACAAATGGTGGAATTGTTTTTTTTTTTGGGTGACAAAATTCATATAAGTTTTTCTATGAAAAAAGAAAAAAAAATTTAAAAATTGTATATAATTGAAATTAAATAAAAGCTGTTCACAATTATTTTAGGTTTAGAAAAAGCAAAAAAACAAATTTCATTTGAATCGTAATTGAGTTTTAAAAAAAAGTCATCTAGAACAATAATAATAAATGAAAATATTTGTCAGGTTTGTTTGTAAGGATTTCTCTTTATTGTCACGTTCTCCAGTGACCTAGATTTTACTTCGATATTAATTATAAGAATTTCAATAATGTATTGTGCAATTTTTTGTTTTCATCGTTAGTTATTATTTTTCATATAACAGTTAATTATTAGAGATCATAACAATCACAGCAATATTATTGTAATCACTTGATGTTAGAGACATGCTCGATGTATCCCAGAGGTAGAAAATGCCAACAAATTGTATAAAATTATTCATTAATACTTCATTGTTTATCTGCGTTTTTCTCTCTCTCTCTTTTCTTTCTTTCTCTATCTCTCTCTTTGTCCTTCTATCTCTATCTCATTCAATGCCTTTTCCTTTAAATTTAAGTTAAACTAAATGGTCTTTTATTACCAGAGTCATATTATATAAATGATATTTTATTCATCATCGATTTATTTTAATTAAAATATTGCAATAAACAACGCTGTTCATTAATTTTACTTGTGTTTTTTTCAATATTTTTTTAATGAAATTTTGTTGCGTCATAATTTATTTTGCGACACGCCTATAATTAATTTTACTTCCAATCATATTATTTTTAATAAGAATTCATCCGAGAAAAAGTAAAATAAATGGTTTTATTTTTTAAAAAAAATATTGCGATTTTGTTGTTTTTATTAATTTTTTAATTTGTTTTACTTTTAAACAATTTTTTAAATTTTTTAAATTTTTTAATTTTGCGAATTTGCATTTTTAGTTTAGTCCCCTAAGAAAGGATTATTAAGGCGTACTAAGAAATCTTTGCAAACTTCAGAAAATTTTAGACGAAGAAAAGGAAAAAATCAGCTAAAATTAGACTATATTTAAAGCATTATTTAAACCATCATTTAAACCGTTTAGGAGTTGAGAAATATCATCCTGTGTCTTGCCAGAGTTGTCCATGATAATGCACCGAGATATATTCTGTAATGATCACCAGAAGTAGAAGATTCAGGGGATCGGAAGTAGGGGGAGAAGTATGTGAAGAATGGACTTCTAATTAAGCTTGTCGTTTTGAAACATCCGATCGAATTCCAACGTATTTTTAGAGGTTCTATCGAGATATATTAAAGCATACGATTCCACTTTACGCTTATCTATTTTTATACCTATCTCTTTCTTATAGAATGCTTTAAGAAGTAGAACCTTTTTTAATTACACTTATCATTGCTCTAAAATTGTTTAAGAAAACCTGACAAATATTTCCTCATCTCAAGACACAGATTTTAGTCAGATTTAGGTATTATGCTTCAAATGATGAATTGCAACGATTGATATATGATTCGATTATATTCCATTAAGAACTGAAATAGATCAATTATCCACTAGGTCTCGACGAGATCCTGGTAGACTTCTGGAAAGCTTAGTCTATGATTTATTAAAAAAGTAAACTTTAAACTATCTAAAGCATATAAATAAAGCCCGAGCTAACAAAAAACTAACCTGAATTCTAGTTTTTGAAAAAAAAGTTGAATAAAACCGAAAGTAAATTCCCCACACGGGTATGCCTGTACACGCCTCAGTAGGTTAGAATATTTACATAACATCTATGGTAAAGGTGATAAATTCCAGATTAAATTATCGTGTAGGATGTTCTGTTTAATGTTGTTAAGACATAGACATAAATATATATGTAAAAATATATAAACTCTTGTACGATGCGATATTTAGTACCTTGCAGGCTTATACGAGTAAAATACGACTATAGTTCTGTCTCGTATAGGCGTATATCAGAAAAATACAACACAACAAACAATAACTAGTTAAGAAAATCCTAAAATTGAGAAATGAGAATTCATTCTACAACAAGCTTCGACCATTTGTAAATGCACGACGTAGTTTACAGAACAATTTTCATCACTAATAGTACATGCGTCTAAACATGTGTCTAAACATTTGTCCAGACGTTCTTGTAGAAACGCTAAAGAACAGAAAAAGTAAAGGAATGGAATGAAGTAAAAAGGTTTCCAGGAATGAGATAATAAATACGATAGATATAAGTAATCAGATTGATTTCAAGAATGACGTAATGAATTTGTAGTTATGAGATATTTTATATGAAATATACAAACAGATACAGAATATGAATTGTATTTATCTGAAAGATAATTAAAATGTATATCATTGTAAATGTTCATAAATTAACTTTATCATGATATTGTACAAATCGGAATAAAATACATTAGGATATAACCAAATGTAATGCACGTCATTATTTTTCCAACAAAAAAAAAAAAAAGAACAAAAGAAAATGAAAGAAAAAATATATGTACAAAAATCACCGAACCAAAGATAAAATGAAATTTATTGAATATTTAGAAGAGAAAGAATTTTTTTTAAAACACAAAATGCTACAAAAGTTTTGAACGAAACAATCGCAAGGGCGAGGAAATGAATTTACTAGTTTTTTAACACCGTTTGGGATTAATAATCCCCAAAGAAAAAAGCTGATCATATTAAAATAAAAATAATGCGGTTTTTAAGGAAATAAGGAAAAAATTATTTACTATTTAAAGTTATAAATCTTTTTTGCATTTTATCTGAAACACCCTGTAAATGATTTTCAAATTCATACGAGGAAAACAAATATACATTTGTCAATACGTTTGTTGTTGTTGTCGCTGAAGCAGTTATTCATTTTTCTCATACTGTATTTTATCGTTATTGTTGTTGTAATTGTTGTTGTACAACCAAAATAAAATGAATTGTTTCCGTTTGTGTTTACTACGCCAAATTGATCTTGTTTATATTTTAAACGGATTTTATTTATACTCACCTCACCTGCAATCGCGCACACAGTCACACAAATGCGCACACTTGCATACACAAAACACACTCACTAACGACATTTTTAATTTGAAATAAAATCATTTTAGATAGCTTTGCGCATATCCTGCACTCGCATCTGTTGAGTCGATTTAGAAAATTGGGCAGATGAAATAACTTTATGAAAATACATAAAAATTTTTATTTTATAGATTACCAAGATAATGCATTAATTTAGCTCATGTGATTAAAACAGTTTTTTTTGATATTTGATCAGAGATGACCGAGAATCGTTGGAAAAAATTGATTGTTTTTTATCTAATTTCTAAGTAATTACCTCTACTTTGTAGTTGCCTTAAAAGGAGTGCCTCTTTTAAAATGTATGGCATACATAAATACATACATGTACACATACATACAAACCTACATATTCACTATTGTATAAAAACATTTAAGAAAAAGTTCTTTAAGAAATTGCAACAACCATAAAAAAACCAAAACAAAGCTTTAAAACAAGTTAAAGTAGAAACTTTTCAATAAAGTTCAAATCTAAACAAAACACATACAAATACCTGAAAAATGTATCTAGATATTCGAAAGAAAAACCTTTACATTTTTTATAGTCTGCACTTAAGAGTTGTATCTAATTATATGAAAACTGTCGAGAATTGTGTCAACATTTTTAAATTTTTATTCTTGCCTCATGTTTTTCAAAGGCTCTTAACAGCCCTTTCTTCACCATGTTTTTTGGTTTTAAACCCGTAAAGAATTTTAATTCATTCTTGAGATTCTTTTAAATGTTTTCTGAATTTCTTTTAAAATGTTTAAATCAAAATTAAAAGGAAATTATTAATAGTTATTAAACGCGCCTTCGGTAAACTTAAAGAAATTATAATTGGTTTTAAACTTAACCACCTCTTCCACTCGCTGTGGTGAAAGGTGAATTATTGAGAAATTTAAAAAACATTTACGTTCAATATACTTTCTTATAGATATATACTATTAATTTAATTAATTTTCAGTTTTAATATATTTGGTCTGTTGAAGGAAGGTATTCGTTAATGTTGTTTGGTGCACAACAAAATCTAATATTTTGAAATGATTACCTAGCGGTCAATTTAATAATCATAATTTCGTCTCGCTTTTAAAAAATTATATATTTATCTATGTAAATAATTACATTTCTTAATGACTGCAAGAAAAATCTAGAACTAAATGAGCTCGAGACTTGAACGCAATTACGCAACACGTGCCCCCGTGTGAGGAACGCCTTTCATACTGACTACTTGTTCAAAAGGGTTGGTAAGAGTTCCTTTAAAAGTATCGTAAACTGAAACCATTTTTATGTCAAGAAAATATAAAAGATATAGAAAAAATTATTCGAAAAATCTTAATAGATAAGCCTAATAGGCCCCACCCCTCAGAGGGCTATAGAGGGCGGTCTGATATGACTACTTATGCAATATAGCGTACAAAACAGTTTTTTGTTTGATCTTTTGTAGGATTCCTTTAGGAGTACAATTAAATTAATTTCAGTTAAAGAAATAAAATGAAAAAAACATCTCTTAGAAACTTTCGGAAATGAAAAGAAATGGTCATTCGAATTTGTTATTTACAAAAATATATATAATCCAAACATTCTTTCCACTTGTTTCAATCTTCATCTCATAAATAATTACTGTATCCGTTTAAGAATTTTTAAGGAATATCAAAAAACCTATTATTTCTGAATTGTAAATAAATATTATAAATTATCATTAACTAAAACTGAATTACTAATATCGTTTACCTAAACAAGAGTTCCCAAAAGTTTTGAAAAATGAAAAAAAGCCCAATTGGTTTTATTTATCATCACCTGAATTTATATGAAAATAAACAAAATTATAATCTGTGATAAATTTGAATACACTGGATAGTAATGATGTCATACAAAAGAAGCACAACACTTAAATCAAAGCTTTATTAATTCTAAAATACACTCTAAAAAATGTTGGTAAAAACTTACAAACAACTTAAATCATTACCATCACTTACTTACTTAAATCATTACTTAAACCATTCATTTTATCATTAAAAACTTACCAACTTAAATCATTTGTAAATTTGAATGTAAACACATTACAAACATTTTATCAGAGAATATTTACAAAATTATATTTAATAACCAACATTTTTAGACTGTATTTTATCATATTAAACTAACCGGATATACAGACTTGATGAAAACAGGTCCTTTATGGAAGAAAATATTAAAGAATGTTCGAGATATTGGATTAGGATTATGTCTATTAGAAAAACAAAAAGAAAATTCTGAAAAATAAAACTTAAATTTACGCTCGAAAAACTATGTCATATCTAGTTATTTTAGATTAAGACTAATTACTTACGCATACATTTTATGTTATCGTGCACAATCAAATTTAAAAAAGTCCCCAAGAAGAAATAAATTATATCAATAGTTTTCCTCTTTTAATCAATAAACATTTTTTTATTCATAAATTCTAAAATTATTTTAAAACAAAAGTATTGGCAGTGACAACTATTATGTCTTAATATTGAATGTTATATCACTTTAAGACCATACTCGTAAACTGATAAGAAAATTTTCAAATAAAAGAAAATAATTGTAAATTTCTTGGGAGAGGATAATCCTAAAGATATCTTTGTTGTTGTTGTTAAAGGAAGAAATTATAAAGATCGTGGTAGAAGTAAATACAAATAAATGTACAATAATAAAATTTGTTCTAATTGTTTGTTCCCTCTTTTTAAAAAAATGATGATAATTTATTTTAATTTTGCCGATGATATAATTTGAAATTTCTAGATTAAACATAATTGAGAAGAAACTAAGCTTTAAAAATTGTTCTAAAAAATTCACATAAAAAATATCGCTCACTGATTTCACTCCAATAAAAATCGCCGGATCAAATAATTGATCTACATGCCATTATAGGCGGGGCCACCACCACCTTCGGGTACAACCCAATTAATATTCTGCTTAGAGTCTTTTATATCACAAGTTTTACAGTGTATGCAATTCTGAGCATTTATCTGAAGCTTCATATTACCAGCTGCGTCATTGGGAACAAATTCGTAGACACCAGCGGGACAAAATCGTTGCTCGGGTCCCGCATACACAGCCAGATTATGATCAACTGGCACACGATCATCTAATAAAGTCAAATGCGCTGGTTGATCGCTCTCATGATTCGTGCCGGTAAGCGCAACCGATGACAACAAATCGAACGAGATTTTACCATCCGGTTTGGGATAAATAATTTCTGGGCATTCCGATGCAGGTTGCAAGCTTTTGTGATCGGGTGGGCCATGCTTTAACGTCCAAGGTTCTCGGCCGCCTAGTAAAATCGAGACTCCACTTAATGCCAAACCGCCATAAATGCCAAGTGGGTTATGGAACGAAGGACGAACATTTCGTACCTTGTAAAGGTCTTTCCAGATAAAAGAATTCTTGATTCTAAATCAGAAAAAATTAGATTAATTATAAAAGAATTTATTTGTGATATTTTTGGTTTTGTGAAGATAGAAACAAACTTTTCGGGATACGATTTGGGCTCATAACCGGCAGTATTCTGAGAATCAGCAAAAATCGATTCGAAAGCACTCTCCGCGGCAAGCATTCCTTAAAAAAAGAAACAATTTAATTCAATTTGTTTTTGATATCTTAAATGTTTAACACTTGAAACCGTTACTTACCACTTTTCATGGCATAGTGAGTGCCCTTAATGCGTGGCACATTCAGAAAACCGGCACTACAACCCACCAAACAACCTCCAGGGAACGTCAGTTTATTGGGAAGACTCTGAATACCACCTTCATTAATGGCACGTGCGCCGTATGCGATACGCGTTGCTCCTTCGAATATACTTCGGACTTTTGGATGCGTTTTAAAGCGTTGAAATTCTTGAAATGGACTAATCCAAGGATTTTTATAATCCAAACCAACAACAAAACCAACAGCAATTGTTGGCGTAGGTTCGTTCAAGTGATAGAGGAAAGAGCCGCCGTAAGTGAACTTATCCAGGGGCCAACCAATGGTGTGCTCTACCAAGCCTGGTCTGTTAACATCGAATTGACTCTAATAAGTATTAATCGCAATTTATCATTTTAATATACTGACGAATGTTTCTCTGGTTTAATTTCCCAAATCTCCTTCAAACCGATGCCGTACGTTTGCGGTTCGCTACCCTCGTTTAAACCGAAACGATTCATAATCTGTTTGGCGAGGTGTCCGCGACAGCCTTCCGCAAATATTGTGGTTTTTGCATGCAATTCCATGCCACGAGCAAATATTTCCTTAGGTGAACCATCCTTAGAGATACCCACATCGTTGGTTGCAATACCTTTTACACTGCCATCTTCATGGAAGAGGACTTCGGCAGCGGCACAACCCGGATAGATTTCAACGCCTAATGCCTCTGCCTGTTCGCCCAACCACTTGACCAAATGACCCAAACGTACAATATAATTTCCATGATTATCCATGGGCCAACCTTTGAAAATCGGAATCGATACACGACCCGTTTTAGTGAGTAGAGAAAACGTGTCTTTTGTAACGGGCGTATTTAAGGGAGCTCCCATTTCTTTCCAATCGGGAAGTAATTCGTTTAAGGAGATCGGATCAATAACTGCGCCCGATAGAATGTGACCACCAACTTCCGCAGCTTTCTCAACAACACATACCCGAATTTCCTGAATAAATAAAAGGCAATTTTGTGGAAATTTATATTAATTTATGATACAAATTTATGATATATAAATTCATTAATTATATTTACCTTTTCTTGTTCGGCAGCCAGTTGTTTGGCGCGAATGGCTGCCGACATACCAGCCGGTCCGCCACCAATAATAACGATGTCCACCTCGTCCGCCATTCTTTCCATATCGATATCTAAAGGATTAGAAAAATTACTGTAAAAATGTATGGGAGAACAAAGTTGATTCTAGTTAATCCTTAACACTCACCCTTCCATCTTGGATCCTTTTCACGTGGATAAATTGTATAGTGGGTTGTAATTTTCGGATAAGTGGCAGTATCGGAAAATGTTCTACAAAAACCCGATCTGATAAGTTTATTAACTAGAAATAATAAAATTTATGAATAATTGAATACAATAACAATAACTGAGTAACTGAAACTTTCTTGGAGGGATGTCCTCCATCTTGGATTTGGAAGCGTTTCACCATTAGCAGACGTTATATCGACGTTATAACGTTCTGACGTTATATTAATGATAATTATATTAATGATAACGCTATGATCAGCGTTAAAAACGCTGATACCGTTATAGTTTAAGAGTTATAGGAATATTTGTATAACTGCACTTTTCTATAAAAAATTTTCCTGCGTTTTTCATCCTAAACGAATACATTAAGGTACCAAACAACATCCATTTTTATGCGGCTTATTTTTTTGCCTTAAAATTGGCGTATTGCAGGATATACTTACTGCTCTAATTAATATAGTTTTATTTTACTAAATTATGTTTAATATATTTTCAGTTATGCTAAATAATTTTTTCTCTGTAGTGAAAAAAATTTTTTTATATAAAAAAAGTCAATTTTAAAATGATTGTTTTTTTGCATCAGTCTTTTATATTTTGCGGCCTTTGAGCGTGGTCTTTTTTATAAAATAAGTGAACTTATTTTGAAAAATATTGCTAGAACCTTTAAACTGTAATTAAATCGACAAAAATTTATATAGAATTAACGACAGCCAATAAAAATATATTTCAAGAGGAATATCCTTTTAGCGATATACCCAGATTTGTAACGGCATACCTTAGTTAAAGAGATATAACCTAATTTTTATCTAAGATTGAAATGTTTCCAAAACCAGAATGACGAACTTCCCTAAAAATATTGCACTTATTTCCGTTTGTAACAGTAAAATGTAGTGGCTGGAAAATATCATAAAAATACTTATATCATAAATTATGATATACTTTATTAATAATTTCAAAAAGGTCGCTACTCGGGAGTAATCACTACTAAAGTGATCAGTACTAAAAGTTGCGACCTGTACTAGCTTCGGATTATCAGATAATGTAGGATTGTTTATCACTCGAGCTGTTTTTATGAAACTGCAAAGATTTTCAAACTTGCAAACGTTAGATAACGCGAATTATGACGTATTAGTCTGGCAATTTATAATCAAAATACTTAATTACTTCGACTAATTAATTTACTTACCGCGAGTTAATTTCAAAAGTACTGCAGACATCGTTTAAACTTCAACAATATTTTTCTGCTAATGCCGTTATTAAAGTAATTTGAAATCCTTGAAAATTAATATTGCATATTTTCTTCTTTTTTTCAATTAAATAAAATAGAAATTGAAAAAGTAGAAATTTTAGGTTGGACTTTCGACCTGACTAACTGCGTTGATTGGCAACAAAACAAAAATCTCGTTGGCACTTGCTTCGCACAAATTTTGACTTCGTTTAGAACGAATATTGAAAACAGAGGAATTTAACAAAACATCACAATAAAATAAAAGAAACGTAAAATTAAACAACAGTAATTTTGTTATTGCAAATTAGATCGATTCCTGAGGAAGAATTTCTTTATCAGTCGTTTCAAGGTTTGCGATTTCTTGGATGACATTAGTGTTTCGCAATTCATAAAATTCCCAAAACATTCAACAGCTGATAATTCACAAACTGCATTGCATTGTGATGTGCATTTAGTTTTTAGAAGTATATTCCGTTTCATTCAACCTGTTGAGCTATTTCACATTATCTAGCGCATACAAGATGGCGCTGCAGGCTTGACAATGCGTTGAACCGTTAAGCCAAAGTAAACACGTTTGCGTTGTATTGCTGTTGAAATGAAATTGGAAAACGTAATCTTCCTGTGTAACCTAAATAAAGGCGTTTAGAGTCGCGATGTAATTCTTCTTATCAGAGCAGAAGTTATGAAAGAGGCCGAAATAAGCAACGCACTAACGCAGCACTTCTCGAATTTCCAATTTTGACAGTGTGTTGAGAAAGTTCTTCATCACACTGTCATGCAGTTGAAGCACAACATAACGCCCCATGCCTTCTTTGGATACCAAAATGGTCAATTGTCTGTGGTATGGTTTAGAACGCTCCAATTTTTGTGCAGCATTTTATTTTTTGAAATATTTTATTTATTTATTTACTTTTATACAGTTTAAATATCAGTGTCCTTGAATAAATATAACTATCATATTTGTATAAACATATGAAGTGAAGTTTTAAACCAGCCCTTCTAAAAATTCATTTCATAATGTCTCTAACAAAATCATAATGATTTCCATAATGAGGTTAAAAGTAATGAAGTTTACCAACGGAAAACAACCTTAACGTTGAAGAGTCCATTAGGAACTCGACTAGATTATAGTTTACGATCTTTGTATATTTATTTATATTTAAATATATGTATAATCTGGTTATAGCATCTAACACAACCAATGGTGGTGATTATCGTATCCATCACCACCACCATTCACCTGATTAAGAATCCATCTTTCCATAATTCATCTGAAGAATTTCACCTTATTTAAATCCTTTACAAAACTCAAGTCATTTTTTGCAATCGGTTAAGCTATTTATTTTTTTAACAGATTTTTTTTTCAATTGGAATACTAAATTGGAAGAATTCCCCATTACCGGATTTTATGTGAATTCTATGCAGATGTGTTATGAAAATTGATACAGATGAATTGTGGAAGAGGTGAATTTTATTTAATGCTGCTTGAGTATTTTGTAAATATATTTGAGAATGTGGTAAATATATAGGGTAGGTATGTGTGTGGTAGAATACAATAGGTCATCTAAATGAAAATATTAGTCCTTATATATATTGAGGTTTATTTACACATATTTATATATTATTTCATAATGATTGACTATTTTGAATAATTTTCAATACGGTTTTCTATCACTTGAGAAGCATAGCCTAAATTATTACGCGTCAACCGATCTTAAATCTGATCAACACTTTCCGCAATATCATTGTGTGTTTTACCATACAAAACTTTCATGGCATTATCCATTGGATTACTTCCAATCATGTCATTATTATTATTACTATTCTCTTTTTCTGCTTCTAACATATTTTTCATTCGTTTTCCAAATCTCATAAAATTATCCGAATCTCCTGCATTCCCCTTCGCACCTCTTCCAAGACGCATGAAATTATCTGATCGGCTAGAGCGTCTCAAATCGTTTTGAGGGCTATCCAGAACCGCTGCCAATTCGTCACCCCGATCAGATTCGAAATGATTACGTCCAAAACGCATAAAGTCCGATGGCCGTGATCTACCGAGTCGCATAAAACCGTTCGATCCGCGGCCAAGACGCATGAAATTGTCACCTCTTGAATCACGCATAACTTCATCGCTGCGTGGATTCCTTTCTTTGGGTTCGTCAAACAGAAAAAATTCCTGACCAAACTTTCCACTTGAAGAGAGCTCTTCTGGTCGTTCTCGCTTGCCTAAACGCATAAACGCACTCGACCCAACTGACGGCATGTGTTCGTTAGAGCCCAAATGCCCAAGCTTATTCTCGAAGTATGCATTTTCTTTTTCAAACGCTTTGATATTTCGTTCCATTCCATCAGGATGAAATTTAACAATGATAACATTTTTTAAATAATTAACTTTCAACGAAGAAATCGGACGTCGAAAACGTAAAACTGTTTGTTCTGAATCGCTTCGAATCGTCGGCACATCATTCGGTCGCGGGGCACTGACGTAGGGGACTGATAAAAGGGTGTCACCGATTCCATTAGAGTCGGTTATCATTGAATTGGTTTCGATATCGAGAGAGTTGTTTGGTGCATTTAATGGGTCACCATAAGTTGTTTGTTGCAACTGATAGAAGAAGAGCAGGAAAATAAAGAACGGTATCATATTCTTCGCGTTTTATTCTGATGGTGTTAAATCCTGAAATTTGAGAAAAAAGAATATGTTTATGCACTCATATTTGTTTCTAGCGGAGAAGTAAATATTAATAAATATAAGTAAATAAGTAAATAATAATAAACTCAAAATTGATAAAAGTATGAATATTATTTCTATGTCTTAAAACCACAAGAAAGTAAGTAAAAAAAACCAATACAAAGATAATTTCTTAAAAAAGTGTGAGATCAGCAATTAGCGCTTGAATTAGGGGCGTAATACCGGAGTTATATTATTTCTTTATGTAGAAGAAAGTCCCTTCCAGGAAATACTAATTTTTCAAAAACAAAAAAAATTTTCATAATGTCAAATTTTGTTCTACGGCAAAAAATATCTCGGTGGTGAAAGAATCTGATGAAAGATTAGAATCTGATTAGAATCGCCTTTGAAAGTTCGTTTCGGAAGGCGTTGACAAATATCATAAGCCATAATTTCGGTTAATGCATTTTAATTAAAATTACTTTTTCTGAAACAATTAAAGAATTTTATTCTATATTTTTTTATATTTTTTATATTTGTTTATTTTTTTCTATTATAATTTTTTTTGTTTAAGATTGTCTGTAATTTGTAAATAAATGCTTTCATAAAACTTTATGCAAGTGAAGAAACTAAGTGAAATGTTTCTGAAGAAATGTCGCATGTGACAAAAATTCAGTGACAAAAGTCAAAAACAAAAACATTGGAATTTTCTTCATTATTCACACATTTTTTTTTTTTGTTTTTTGAAAGTTGCTTATACACTTGATATCTTGGTGGATTTGCTAAGTCATAAAATCTCATTATGGTTCCATTGGTAAATATTAATAATGGCTTTTTAGCACCGATGGACTTCTAAAAGTTCGCACCTTAAAAACAACAATCCATAAAAATGTATGCACATACACATTCATAGAAAGTGTTTTTTTCGCGTGTTTTAAAGAAACAGACGAACAAAAACCTAATGAATATAACCTCAATTAACAGAATTTCCAAATCTGTGACATAATTACAAGATTTTGTAATGAATTTAAAAAATAATTAATAATTACAATGATTTTTGTTTATACGTTATTAATGGTTTTGATTATGTTAACATAAATCGAAAGAACATTAAGGTTTTGTTCTGCATTGATTTTTACATTTAAATTAACCTATAGTTTTATTTAAAAATTATCATTTTAAAAATATTGGATCACTTGAGATCAGTCGGTTTACTTTTGAAAAACTATACCACACAAAATTGTTTAATATTTTTTTATTGCTTGGAATGCTTAGTTAGCCCGACTAAAACTTCAATAAAATCTCTGCTTCGACTGAATATAAAGGCAATACATTTCATTTCCTCCCGTCCATCCTGTTTCTCTTTGTTTTCCCAAAAAAATTGTCCAATAAAAAAAGATTGATTGAACTTCCAAACTATAAAATGTAATTATATATTTATATAGTAAACATTTTTAAAAAAGAGAAAATTAAAAATTGTTTATATAAAATTTAATAAAATCAGTCATTTTTTACAAGAATTTATTAATCGGAATGAACTTATTGATATGTTACCACTAGTGTTTAAACTGCCTTTTTTGTGCGTTGTGTGAAATATCACGTGTGATTCGTTCATGTTTTCTGAAAGACATTAAAACCCCCTACAAAGAATTCATCGGAATAAATTTGCGAAACAAACTCATGCTTACTCATACACACACACTCATGCTAACTCATACACACACTAGCTCAAACAAAAGATTTCATTTACGAGTTTTTCTAAGGACTAACGGGTCTAACTTCATATTTGATTATTATCATTATTATTTGTTGTTGTTGTTGTTGCTGACTTCTTGCATAAGAGAGCCTTATGGTTTTTGCACGCCCCTTGCACATTATTATCTCTTCCGTTTATGTTTTCTGTTGTTTTCTCGGTTGATTGTAGTTGGACTCGTTAACGTGTTAATGATCGTAATTAAATTATCGCTTTGAAATATTTATTCTTGGATCTTTTCTATTTTTACCAAAATTTTTTTTTCGAGATTTTATCGTGACAAATGCATTTAATATTTGCTAAATGGAAAACCGTTATTTTTCTCCAAGAAAAGTGGGCTCATGAGAGAAATCAATTGTATTAGCATTTAGCAAATATATTTGGCATCTTCTCACGTTATTTCGTTTCCTGGTTTTCTATGAAAATCTTAATATAATTTTCTAATTAAGTTATTATTTTCTAAGAGATTAAATAACATAGGTCTTGTGGTTTTGCGGTTTTCTTCGCCTCCTGGAAATGCCGTGAACACGTTTCACCGTGTAGATTCGCGTAGGTGGGTATGAGATAGTGTCTAATATTCTAATATTCATATGACAGTTACAAATATGCTACGCACACACGCACGCACGCACACGTGCGAAACTGCACAATCTTACTCTATGAAGTTTTGGTGAGGATTGGTTGGCATTCGAGCAATAGTGGCCATAAAACAAGTAGTCCGCATTTTTTCGTTCTTTACACTTTTTTTCTCAGATTTTCTCATGCATGTCATGATCCTGAATATGGTCTTAAAATTTTACCGTGAGGTGTGTGTAAATGAGTTACGACTATATGGAATCCTCTCAACAGGTGGCCACCGATTTGGTTAGTCGTTTGTCCTTGTCTAGCTTTTCCATGAAAAACGTTCTCTTGATTTCGGACTAATAGGAATATTTACAGACTCTTACAGAGAAGAAACGAAATCCTTTTCCAGCACAAACAATTCGCTATGATTTTCTATTTTTTGTGTGTGTGTGTGAAATATTAAAACCGCAATTGTTATTTATATTTATCATTTATATTAAATGATAGATTAAAGTGCAGAATCGCACATTTCTGTATCGCAAAAATTATAAAAAAGATTTAAATTGTGAAAAACCGGCAGACCGGCAAAACACTCAAATGATGAAATACCTAACGTATTTGAGGTTACAAAGCAACGAGATCCTGATGAGTCTTAATCATGACACGATAAAATGCCGAATGATAATTTCGCAAAAATATAATTGCGTAGTTCGTGAGATGCAGTACTCGAAGCGACCAAAAGCCGCCTGGCAGAAAGCTTCTATTCAAGGATAATGTAGTATAGAAAATGAAATTTTTGCTTCGAGAGCTTGACTTTTCGGGGTTTTGTCCTTTCAGATATCATTATCAACGATTTTTTTAAAAACACAATTTCGAAAAAATTAATGGAGCTCGTCCATGTGTACGGACTCTAGTACACACAAGTGGTCTGTACCACATTTTATATTGAATATTTCGTAGAGAGGCGTCACCATGTTTTTGGTTTCCTTGAACATAGTTAACATAAAATATCGCATTTCATTCTTGAGTGGCAGAAATCTTCAATAATATTGGAAAAGAGAAAAAACCTCGAGGGGCTTATTTACTCTTTAAAAGGAGCTCAATCTTTTCGGATTATCAAGTCTAGGCTAGTTTTGTCTGGACTATTTTAGCCAGGAACTGAACTTTCACAAATGCTGGAGATAATACTAAGCACCATCGTAATCATTGTTGATAAGTCATAACAGTGACTTATCACTTCATTGAGTAGATATGTAACGATAACTATTGTTCACGTAAATATCACTTGGTTGGTCTGTTAGTCAGCTAGTTCCGCAGTAGTTAGATTCCATGCATGTTTGCACAATTTTATTTGTAAAAACACAATTTAATTTCGTGATAATCAAAAGGTGTGAGCAACTTAAAAAATGGTTTTCTAATAAAATCCCAAACGACACAATCCCGAACGACAAAATTCCAAACCAATAAAATCCGGAACGACAAAATCTTGTACTCAAAATCAAGTGTATGCCTGTGGCGGCTTTCGACCGCCGCGATGGTTATCGTCACCAATATGTAAAATTTAAGCTTCAATGTTGATAGAATCACTTTTGCAATATTATGGCTACAAGTTTTGCAATATAACGAATGTTATTCGTTACGCAATATTATTAATTCGAGATTTTAGAGTTCGCGTTTTTATCACTTCGGGGTTTTGTTCATTTCGGGATTTTGAAAAATCGTTGGGATTAAAAACTTAAGAGATTTAAATTGAAAATTTAGATTACATTCTTACTGGCTAACAAAATAATATATCTTTATAAATTGACGGCAAAACAACTATAAAGTGGTATAGTGTCAATCGTTTTCACACTCACACTCACTTACCAGAAGAGAATAAATTTAATCTTAAATTAAGAGAAAAAATCTATGATTTTTGTTAAGCAACAAAAAATCTATAGCAAAATATATAATTATATTTAAACAAAAATAACGGAATATTAGTAAAATTAATTGAAATAATTAAAATTTTACTTTATCAAATGGAAAAATATTTTCTTGTGGAGAAATTTTATGAGATAAATATTTATTATTTTTGCAATAATGCTTCCATTATTTAAGCATTTAATCATTATTAATCATATTTATAGGAAGTTATTTTAGAAAAACAATTTTTATATTTTGCATAATTTGACTTTTATTATTTTTTATTTAATTTCGCAGAATATATAATTTGGCCAGCACAAACCAAACTTCGATGACTTTGCTATTCAAAAGCATTAGCCGATCTGAAATCGATTCTATATGGCCTTGAATATCTTTTTAAAAAACCGGATTAATTTTATATAATTTTTTTATATTCACTCAAGCTCTGCTTCCACCAAAAATAAAATTTTAATGAAATTTATTTAATTTCGCTAAACATCAATTATTCATTTCTGGATTTTTCTGATTAAACATTTATACTTATAATTTCAGTTTTAAATATTTTAATTTTATTTAAATAAAATGTCGTAGTTGTTATTCACAAACTTATTTAATAAATTTTAATTTTTATTTTAACAACTTTCGATTGAAAAAAAAATAAAAAATATAAAAAAAGATAAAAAGATAAATTTAATTAAAAATTAAATATTTGCATGAATTTTAAGTGAACGCGTCGCTTATGAAAAGTATACACTTTGTCCTTTCTTTTGTGATGGATATATTTTGTTTTAAAATATTTATTGAATTGTAATAAATTTTTTTGAAATAATATTAATAATTCCAAATTCAAAAAATGTCCACTATTTTATTTTAATATAATTATTTAGAGTTTCAGATTTTCTTATTTTTAAATAAATATCATTATAATGGTGTTCCAAACACTTAACCCTTTTGAAAATATTTTTCTCATAATTTTTTATATTTAATTAATAGCAATATTATTTTTATCTATAAGACACTTTTATTTATTAAAATATTTAGTAAAGTAATCACCTTCCGGTTCCTTCTAGTCTAACACTAACTTATGAGGCAATGTCTTTTATGATGTGCCACTTGTTGTACGCGTTGAGAACTTCTTGTGAAGACTGCTGACCTCTGCATCCGGTTTTATACTTTATATTCTTTACTTCGTTCACGACCACAAGTTTGCAATGTCCTGGCGAAACAGGACATGCATACATATGTAGACGACGTTAACCAAACTACAATAACAAAACCCAAGGGGGAGGAGGTGGGCGCGTACGATGTTGTCATAGTAGCTTTTTACTTTAAAGATAATATTCATTCCCAAATTCTTAGTTTCTTGTTATTCGAGATGCTGCAGCACCAAGTCGAATATTTGGCTTAACATGAAGTGATCTTAAATGATGAAATAATCTTAAAAATAACTTATATAAATGTTGTATTAAAAATATTTTTGTGTTTATTTATGGGAATAATTCTATGGCAGCAACCTATAATTTAAACTACATGAGAGTTATTTCAACAAAATTAAGTGACCGTTAAGACGAATAAAAATAATTATTAGAATTTATTTAAAAATAAAAGGGATAATTATTTCTTGAAGGGTTAGAAAAACATCAGGCTTCCGAATAGACTTATCATTGAAATAGTTTATGACATTCTGAAAAATCGGGGCAACATTTTCGAGCTTATGTAATTGCTCTCTAGAAACCGAGTGTCAGAAAAACACATAGGAGTTGTAAATTAGCGAACCTTTCTTAGAAAGGTATAAGACGAAGATTTTTATTTGTTGTAAAATAAAAAGGGTGTACGCAAACGTAGCTTGATTTTTTTAAACATTTTCTAGGGTCTAACGATATGACCGCCTTAAAATTTGTAACAAGATTTTTTCACGAATTAGAACCTAATAAGCTTGCTGTTTAGTTCGAAAGAAAATACTCGGTTTTTTTTTCAAAAATAAAAAATAAATAAATAAATAAATAAATAAATAAATAAATAAATAAATAAATAAATCAAAATATAAAATTAAATTATTATGAATTATAATTAAATGAAATTAAAAAGTTCAAAAATAGAAAATAAAACAAAAGACAAGAACTGAAAAGCAATAATTATTGTAGACAAGTTTTTACAATTTTAGTTTTTTCTTTTTTTAATGCTTAAAATATAGTAATTATTATGAAAAATTATAATTATATATCATTAAAGAATATATTTATATATCACGAAAAAATTCGATTTAAATTTTTTTCATACCATGACAGTTTTTCATTTTGGAAAGAAATTCTTGCTTGAAAAATCACCAACCATTCGATTCATATCGTTTCTGTGAATAAACAAAATTATGTTGGTTGAATTTAATGCAACATGTATGGTCTGGCCGGTTTCAAAGGTGGATCGGCGGAGGTAGTGAAGGGGAATACCTTGTTTGTGTTTGCCCTTCCAGAAGTTATTAAGAATTTATTTCGATACTCCAGATGTCCTTTCGAATTTACGTATGATGCTGTCTTTCTAGAAGTAAACGGCCGCGGCGAACAAACAATAAGTATACATGTATAGTGTGTGCACATGTGTATGTGTGTACTCGAGTGTATTTCATATTTAAACATAAAATATAAGCCTCTGTAAACCCTTGTCTAGTCTGAGTTTAGTCCAAAAATAATTTTTAGTTGATAAAAAATCTTTAGAAATATGAAAAATAAGTAAGGACGTTTTAGCCGAGACTCGCATACCCTACGCATGCAGCATAAATGCATGGCTTAAATCAAAAAACCACAGGGCGGGACGCGCCCATTTTTGGAGTTAACATCTTAGACCACAAATTTAAGAGTATAGTACGAATATTTTTGTTATAGAAACGTTTTATTCGGAAACGCAAAATCGAGACGGCAGACGATTCCGAGCGAAAATACATATACTTTTCTATACCTACCACGCCTCCTATAATACGTCACACACGGAAGTAGTAAATGAACGTAATGTATCCCTATCCCTACACTCGTTTAGGGTATAAAAACACAATGTCATGAACACGAAATAATAAAATGATAAAGAAATCTTATTTTATTTTACATAAATTTTTCGTTTGGAAAGTTTATAGAAATTTTGCTAAGAAAAAATGTAATTTATAACGAATAAAAAAATGTTTGCTATTCGTATTACTTTCCCCTTTCCGCATCCTCCCTCTGCCTAATCATCCGGGACTCCTTTGGCAATCCAAATACATGTTAGCAACATAGTTTCTCAACAAAACGAGCGTGGGCCGTTGAGAACAAGTTGATAAAATTTATTAGAAACTTTATTGTAATACATGTAATTATAACGTAATTAAATTATTCATTTCTTGCCACTAAACACTTTTCACTGGAAGTGACGGTCATCCATTCCCACCCACACTATTTTTTTAAGGTTTGTTTTTTGTTCCGATGTTTTCGTTTGCCGCAAGCAATTGTTAATCTTTGTTATTGCCAAGGATCAAATATGCCTCGTATTTAATGTAACCAGATAGATTTTGTCGCCTTTAATAATATTGTATGATATATTTATATAGAGATGTCTAGATGGCAAAGAACTTTTTGCAAGGGACGGGAGGGAGAGGCTTACATGCAACGGTTTCTTCTAGTTCTACGGCAATAATTTCTATCGCAAAGAGGAAAAAGAAAGCAGATAAGGAAAATTAAAGCCTTGATTGGTGAAGGATAAGAATACGTATTTAATATGTCGTCACTGCGTCGCTGAAACAACTAAAAATTATAGTGTAATTCCATACAAATAATCTTTATCAAAAAAAATAATTTTAATTTGTGATATTTATACTTATATTCATCACAGATAAAACTATGAAGGGAATATACACAATATTAGATAGGAATAAGACACAACTCTCAAAAATAGCGATTTCTCATCATAGTTTAATTCGGGTTTATTAACCTACTCTACGAAGGACGGTATGTTGGCTTTGTTCTTCCCTTTACAACGCATTAAGTTAGTCGTTTCAGGTATAGAAGAGTGTATATATTCTTGCTTAGAATCATCTAGAGCCAATATGGACATGTCCGCGAATTTGTTATGAATAATTATTGCCATCACAAACCAAGTACTATTGAGAATGGTCCAAATGGGAGGACAAGTGCCACGACAATTTTTTTATGATACCAAATTTGTTAAACCTCATTTTTTAAACTCTTTTGGAGTTTTGAAACCGAATTTTTATGTCCGTTGTAGCAGTGTTGGATGATATGAATTCAAATAAAATGGGTGTGGCGCGCCCACAATTATAATATGCCATTTTAACACATTTTTGAAAAAAGTGTGTTAAAATTCATTTAGTATACCCAAATTAGCCAAAAAATTGGGGGAATCATATCAAAAAGGGCGTGTCCAATTGATTATAAGATTTAAGTCATACATTTTTATGTGACGAGTGCAGGGTGTATTAGCGTCGACCAGGCCGGAGATAATTTTGCTACAAATGATTGAATCAAATTTTTTAATGACAGGCTGATTACGAATGGACAATAATTGCTGTAATTTGTAACATCAGTTAGGTAAAGTGGTATTCTAAAGAAAGAGAGAGATAGAGTGCGAGAGAGAAAAACAGTAGAAATTTTTCCTTAGAAATGTAAACGTTGTTAAAGGTTCCATACTCACGATGAACGCAAAAATATACTCCTCCTCTCCAAGATTCCCCAAATTCACCACCGTTTTCAAATTCGTGTGGCTTCATATCGATTAACAACTCCGTAAATCCTGAAAATTTGTTTAAGAAATTAAAATTAAAATTAGAATGAAATTATCTAAAAACCTAAATTAAAATTAAAATTAAATATTAAAAAAAATTTTTTTAATATTTCAAAAACTTAAAATTAGTAAATATATTAAATATGTTAAAAATTTTGTAAAAATTTCATTAGTATTAAAGTTATATTGTTGAAAATTTATTTAACCAATGATAAAACTTAATGATATTTAATTAAATAAGCGTTAATTTAAATAAAGCCAAAGAAATCCGTTCCTCCGTCCAGAAATTGATTCTCAAGACTCTTTAAATTATTTCTGCTTTTTTGCAATCGCATTTGAAAAAAATATTTATTTTCTGCTTAAAAAAATTAAAAGTGTGTAAATTATATGCAATATTTTTATTTTATTTCATTATGAATTTTATTCTACCAAATAGGACGATATAGTTTGTTGATTGTTTTTGCTCGTCTTGAAGACGAATATCAATCGACACTTCAGTGAAAAGTGGATTTAGTAACTTCCACTCAATTTACTTCTATTAAACTTTCGATTTTATTTATCTCTAAAATTCCGAAACAATCCCCTCGCGAACTTCTCTGATTCGTAGGTTGATCAATTCAAAGGTTTCCGCAAATCGATTTAAATAAACGCTTTCTAGAGATCTCCCTCTGATAAAACAGCATTCGCGAAATCAATTGAGTCAAATTAAACACTACAAAAACACACCGACAACAAAAATCAATGACAGGAACAATAACATGAACAACATTATATATATATATATATATATATATATATATATATATATATATATAACAACAACAACAACGACAAAGTCAACAACAAGTATTCATACCTAAAGACTAACTGCTTAACCAGTCAAGATCTGTTTGCGGGGGACCAGAAGTTCGGCGAGAAACCGGAGAGCAGAGAAGTTGATCTTAACCGAAAAAGATTCATAATAAAATCAACGACCAGTGCAATTCCACCAATACTTATGCATACCGGTACAATGTTGACACCTCCCAGCTTCCCCTCTCTCTTTGCAACAACAAGTTCCAGTCATCAAATCTCTTAGTATTTCATTCCATCCCAGTCATCCTTCCGGTCTATCATCTCTCTCTCATGACGTTGAATGCAGTACACTCCCTCGCCCCTAGCCCCTTGGTGTGGAGTGTATCGTTTTCATTGAACCGAAAAAAAATTGCTTAAAGTTCAATTCATCGATGTTGTTGTTGTTGTTGTTGTTGTTGTTGTTGACTGCATTTGTATTTGTTAATTTCAAGATTTTGATTCTGGCTTAAAAGTAAGCTCTAGCACTTACTATTGTTGTTGCTGTTGCTTGTTGTTGTTTTCGTCGCTATTTCATTTATTAAAAAGCCTTCTCAAGTGTTTTCTCATAAAATCACCTTAACTCAGTTCGTGTTAAGCGTTCGTAGTGTTCGGAAATATTTTTCTAATTTCTGAAAAGAAAATTCAAATTAAATAATTTTTTTTTGGTAAAGTAAAAAAAGTATTTGTTTTTGAATAATCTTTCGATTATTGTTGGCGGAAATTTTTGTAGAATCAACCTTAGCGAAAGTATGAATAAATTTGTATAAAGCGTACTTAGTATTATTTTAGTGTTCTCGAGAAAATTCTAAAAAAATATATATTTAAATATCGAATTCTTTTAAAACATATATTATTTCATATAACAATTTCAATTAATGATCAAACAAACAAAAAAGTATAAAAGTGATTGAAATTAATAAAAATAATTTTTTTCATTTTTAAAATGAAAACATTTAAAAAATTTGTGATGAAATGAATATGTTTTTGATTTTTTACTTGTGTTTTTTCCCTCCAGTAAAGTACAGTTTAAAAATTTGTTATAATATAAAAAAGCGAACAATTATCAAAATTTAAAAAAGTGAAAAATCGTTTTTAAAGCTTGTAAATGATTGAAGTCTAAATAACGTAAACGTTTTTTCAAAAAAGTATGAATTTAAAATTAATATGGCTTGTTTTTAGAAGCAAATTATGTGCCGAAGACATCAGTTTTTTTTAATAAACTTTACTAAGAATGAATCGTCATTGTTTGTATGCACCATTCTTTTCACCTCGGAATAATAAAATCTTCAAGGCTTGAACAACTCAAAATTCACAAAAGCAATAACAATTATTTACAATTATTTTTCATTTATTTTCTTAGAGTTATCCACCACATGATGGTCTATCTGGCATTAGTTAAAAAACGAATGTATTTCTGCCAAAATGGCCAAAGTAACAGACGAAGCTGTGAACGAATTTATTTGTGAATTTTACTAAACCAAACCAATTCAAAAACACTCTCTCATGATGGTCGGTCAATGCGATCGTTAGGGTTAATACAGTATAAAATTTATTTAGTTCTGGCTTAAAGAGGTTAAGGTAAAGAGTTTGGAGAGCAAATCATATTAAAAAAAACTTTAAGGAGCAATAATTTATCTGAGATATATATTCTAAACAGAAATTATTAATGAAATTTATACGAAAGATGATTGGCTTGTAGACAAAATGAAATATCTTTAGGCATTTTGCAAGCACGCGTGCATAACGTGGTATAAACCTTTATTAATGAGAGTAAATCAATTTCGAATTTTAATAATTCAATAAATCACAATAAATACGAGGTAAGCCGGTATCGACTCAAAAGTCCACAGCATTCCAAAAATATTTCCACTCAAAACAAGTCACTAAAATTTCCATTATTATTATTATTATTACAAAATGATGGAAAAGTTTAATAAAAGTCGTTCTCTATCAATTATTTCTGACGTAGCCGGTAGTGCAATAAATAAAGATTCGCTCCTTCCCACTTTTTCCTTTTAAATATTAGTATATTCCATTTCTGTGAATGTTATACAAAACTAATGGCGTTATTACACAAACCGAAACTATGCTACTTTTTCGATTCCCTTTTGTGTTTTTCTCTGCTTTGAGAGCTAATTTATACAGCTAATAAGCTCTCAAAGCAGAGAAAAACACACGAGAATCGAAAAAGCAGCGTAGATTCGGTTTCTGTAATAACGCCATAAGTTAAGCACCTCTCTTTGACCCTTAGTGACAATAGAATAATAAAATATATCTAAATCTAGATTTGCATTTAGTTGTTTGATTAAGCCTAATAAAACTCATACTCATTACCGTTTGAGTTAATTTGGCAGTACATTCGGTAAGAATGTACTGCCATTGTAGCAATGATATTTAATAATTTTGGTAGACGTCTTAACTGTTGACTGCCAAACAAAATTGAAATGATCAATTAATCTTATTCGAATTTCTCAAAAAGAAGAACAAGACAACCAATAGGACGTTGAAAACGCTATGAATTTTTCATACCGTAGAAATTAATATATGTTTTCAAAAAAAATGCTAATGATGAACATGCGCTCAATTAAATATATTCACAATTTTATCGACTCTTTGCAACCCTAAAACAATAATTTCAGCTTTTTAATTAAAGTAACTTATTGATCCAACGATCGATCCTAAAACACGTATTAAATATTTCAATTACGTACGATTTCGAATGGAATGAAAACAAGGCAAAAATATCCTTGGAAAAACATATTTTATTAAATGTTATTTGTTAATTTTTTTACGCAATTTACATTTTCATCATTTTGAACCTTAGTCTTATGAATAACTATAAAAGTTTATCTGTTTGTTTATATTCTAAAGTCTAACTATCTTTCAACATATACTTATTTATACCCTACAACCGATGAGTTGAGGATATATATACTACATCTTTCCACTAGAAAAGCGTTGAAGAAAGCATGATAGGTGTAGAAAAGTATACATATTCCGAATCAGAATCAGCCGCTGATTCGATTTAGTCCATCTGTCCGAAAATGGGTGTGCTTCACTTCACTTTTAACAATTAAATATAAACTATCAATACGCGTGTAACGTCCTTCCTTCTTAATTTTATACGTTCATTGATCTGAATGAAGAGATATAACACATTACGAATCCGATATTTTCTCTCTCGAGCATGCGAAGAGAACAAAGTATAAATTTGTCAGATATATCAATCAGATATATGTCAAATATCTTGTATTTTTTGGCGATATCGCCATTCGTTCTCCCATAATCAGACAATGTGCTTCTGCCGGAAATGCCAGAAATATAAAATTGTTGGCATATATTCAATTTCAGAAAATATTCAAGGTTATTCATCAAATAGATCGTAATCAACACTAGGTGAAAAAAGGGATAAGACTTATACGGGACATCCTGTACGAAAGGATACTTCGTTTTTTTCATTTAGGTAGTTAGCCCAAATGAGACTTTCGCTCGCTGCAGATTCCCTTCAGGTGATTTTGTTAAATCCCACCGGAACAGCGGTGTTACGAGCAAGCCTGATTTTTTGACAAACCTGATCTCCTTAACCCAACGATTAATGATCGTCTAGTCCAACGATTTAATCCAACGATTACTGATACATATAGTACAATTTTACATGAATGTTTAGTATGTAAAATAATATTATATGTAAACATAGACGAAAATGATTAAGTAATTAAAAAAAATGAAATCAGAAATTTACAATTTTTTTGAAATTTCATATTTTAATTTTAATTTTCAAACCTTGAAGAACTTTTGTACAACGAAAACCTCATACATTCACTACATAATTTACAACGAATAACCATTTGCAGCGAAATGTTGTAACTTGTAAATTCGCTTTTAGTGTCTGCCAACATTTTAATGGCTCTAGCAATCGTTGAAAAGATTTTTCATTTTAGCACATTTACACTCCATTCATTCATTCACACTTCGCTAAGCAATCGTGGTATTTTAGAGTTCAAGCTAAACTTACGAAAATCCCACAAAAAACAAAAAAAAAGGAAACAAAAAGAAAAAGAAAAAACCAAAGAAGCCGCAATTAAAAATAAATCCAAGTACTTTGTATGAAGAAATATTTTTAATGGCTATAAAAACCATTACCAACAACCAAAGTTAGTACGAAGTTCACTAGTGCAACCTCCCGTTTCTTTGATAACTTATACAGATAGAGACGAAAAAAAATCAACTGGTCGTTTGATCGGTTAGACGATTAGTCAATCATTGCTGAATATTTAAAATTTTGGGCCCCGATTGGGCCCATAACAAAAATATAGCCTAGCATTAAATGATTCTCGAAATTAGATTGCGGTCAATTTTTTTTTAAATTTTGATTATCATATTTTAATTATGAAATCAAGTTTGAAAGGTGTTTCGAAAATTTTGGTTAAATAGGTGCAGTTCGAACTAATGCAAAAACAATTTTATCGATTGTTTAATCAATGATATTTGATAAATTAATCGAAAGGAGAAAGGACTTTCGAAAGAGAATGAAATTTTAAATTCAAACGGAAAGTGTAACATTTAAACGTTCATTGCTTTACCGCTCATGATGATCATGATCGTAATAAAAGGAGTTTTTGAAATTAGCTCCATTAAAAATTGGTCAATTACGTTTAGCCAATACCAACACTATCATGGCCACGGTTTCCTACTGTTTGCTGTTTTACTTTCACAAAATTGTTATTTTTTCCTATTTTTTTGTTTTCGTAATTTTGTTGGATATAACTTCTTTATAACAAACATCCCGTTATAAATATTAATTGCTACAGAATACAAACATTGAATCAAATAAAAAAGTAATTTTCATCAATAAATCCATATAAAATTTTGATTGAAATGCTTTTATGTTTGTAAATTGTTTGTAGTGATCATAAAATTAATTAGCATTCAAGCTCTTCGCTAAGGATATGCATTAAGACATTATAAGTGGAAGATCGACTCTTACTTGCGAGGAAATTTTTTTGCCTTTAATTGTTAAGATAAAAAGTTTAATGATCTCATCTCACGCCGAAACAACAAAAACAGCACCAGCAGTTTGACCGGAAACGAATGAAATAAAAAGGAAAATTTTTCTGAAAATTTTAAAATTAAAAGTAAAATTTTATTTAAATAACATTTAAAAATTTATTATTGAGGTATTACTATTAAATTTGTTGATGACAAATTTTTCCTAATTAAATATCTTTAAATATTTTAAAAAACAAGCATTTTCGAAAATTTCAAATTTTTAAGAAATTAGAAAATAATTGGAAATATTAAAATTAATATGAATTACGGTTATAGATACTAATATTAAGAAAATGTTTAATTTTAAATAGAATTTTAAATATTTGAGACTACAAATAACGTTATCTGAACGATTTAGTTTCGATTAAAAAGACCCTCAAAATAAAGGAATTAAAATTCGTCGAAGGCATATTAAAATTACTTCCAAATTGATTTAACATTTCTTTAGAAAATTTACGATTTTTTAAAAAACGAATTCCTTTTAGAAGCAAATCGAATTTCTCTCGAAAGGACTTCGAGCTTTTTTCAAAAGGAATTACTTACGATTTCTTTAAAAGGTATCAAGATTCTATTTAAGAGGAATGGAAATAATTTTTAGAAGGAATTAAGTTTCTTTTCAGATTCTACAAAAAAAGTAAAGTTATTTTCAATTACATTTAATATCACTTTCGAAAAAATTTATGTATAAATGTACTATACAGATTATATAAAGTTGCTGCTCAAAGGAATTAAGGTTCAATTGAATTTTGTTTTCTGAAGAAAATCCAAATTCTATTTCAAAGGAAAAATTATTCTTTTTAATTACAATTCAGATTGCATTTGAAAAACAAACGAAATTACTTTCAAAAATATGAAGGTATTTATTCAATTAAATATTAAATATTCTTTTCAAAAGGAATTAATATTCTTCATGTAAAAATTTAAGATTTTTATAGGAAAGTAATTAGATCATTTTTAGAAGAAGTGAATATTCTTTTCGGAAGGAATGCTGATTCTACTCCAAAGGAAAACTTTGCCTCAAAATTCAAAAACAATTGGCCGTAAAACTTCACAGAAAAAATATATATGAACTATATGCTCTTAATGAAATATATCTAGAAGTTCAAACTGTGTTGGCTAAGAATTGTATTCTGCCATTAACTAATTCGGCAGCGTACCGAAAATTTCTTCCCAAATTATCTACGAAGTGTTGCAGGAATTTTTTTGGTTTGGAGTAATAATCCTTGCTGCGACCGAAAGCCGCAAATTTCAAGAATACGCTTAATCCTTCTACTCTAATTCTTCTATTTTAAGATTTTTAGACGTATTCGTTAGAGTCTCTCATGCTATCTTTATTTCGGTATTTACGAAATAATTGGGTAAACTCGTTGTATAAAAATTTTACCGCATTGGAATTAACAAAATATTTAAATCGTAATTACGAACAATAACTAAATTGTCACTTATATTCTTCATGCTTCGCAATTTTGACTGTCACCTACACGTTTCACTCCTTTTAAGCTTCACCCCTTTCAATTCCAACAAGTCCACAAAGGTCTTCAATCAACGATTTTACTTTCAATTTATTTATGTATTTTTTCCTTTAATTAAGTTTCCAATTTAAGACCCATAAAATCGACCTGATCTTGCTCTTTGCGTAATTCTGCAACACCATCATCATCGTCATAATCATAATCATTCGAATGAGCAGTATTAAAATACGGGTTGGTGGAGAGAGAAAAACCAATAACAATGTGGCGATAATTATGGCAACGTGCTTGACAACTGTTGATCCAGCAATTCAGCCGGTCTGTGTTAATCATGTTAGTAGGTAACAACGACTTGGTAGGAACGAGAAATATGATGAAATCGAAACCATAAGGAAAAAATGTTTCACAGACAGCGTGATTGCTGACCGACATCGTTCATTTAAACCGGCTTCTAAACACGCCGATGAACTGACCGCCAAATATATATTGTCGAATATCGATGCCACAAACCAACCACAAACTATCGGAAGGCGAAATTAATAAATAATTGAAATAATTCGAAAAATAACAAAATGAATTTTATACGAAAAGAATTTTAAGTATTTATGAAATATTTAATATGAAAGATTTTTATTGCAATTAGTATGAACAATATTTAAAGTGGTCAGAATTTTGTTCTTGACCCGGTCCTTTAACAAATAAGGTTTGCCGACTCATGGATTCCGTTGGAGTTGATTATTTTCTTACTTTCAAAACCACGGTAAAATATTTGCTTAAAGGCGTCATCAATAATCTGAATGAGCTTCAATTCTTACCATCGCCTCTTTCAACAGTTGCCATCGTCGTCACGCCAAATTGCTAACAACCAATGTCGAGTCCAAACGTTGTGTGATTGTGATGCAAAACAGAACTTGTGGAAATTACCACCGAAAATCAATCCAACTCGTATGAGTGGCAAGAGTAGTATACGTGTACAGTCTTCCAAAATAGAAATCCATCGTCCAGAAATCGATATTTTTCTGAACGGATAAGATGTTTTTAAGACTTTAAGTTTTTTAAAAATAATTTTCGCAAATATATATTTTTAATTTTTTTATCTTCTAATGAAGGGAGTAAAAGGAGGACTAACATATTTATCTGAAACGTATATATTTCTATAAATATATCCTTAGTAAACACAAAAGAAAAAAAATTTAACAATTTATTGTTAACTAAGTTCTTTACTAAGATTTCAATTGTGACCTTGACACTCATTATACAGGCAGACCTTCAATAAAGCTTTTTCAATGAGATATCCTTCAATTGCAAAAACTGCATTGACTATACGTTTATACGACGTATAGGCGTCCAAAACTTGTCGTTTTTGACCGATACATTTCTACTTGGGGCCACTGTACGACGCAGTAATAACTACTTTTTAGCCCGTCTAGCTTTTGTTATGAAATCGGTATATCGAACGCTGGCCAGTCTATCAATATTGACTGTTTCAATTGCGGCTACTGAAACTTGTTCTTTGCATTCTTATGCGCAATTACAGCAGCTGTCACTGCCATTACTGCCGCCGTCTTCTACATTTCGGTATTGCGAATTTCTACCAATTTTAACTGAATTTAACCGAATTCAACAACATCGTATTCAGCGGTTATATTTTTATTCAAACGTCGCAAACGCTATCGCCATTTAACGATCTCTTGAGATCGAATGAGAACAAGCTTTTCATTCGGCAAAGGTATCATTTCAAGTCAATGAATATCAAAGCCTGTTTTATTAACACAGTTGAAGCAAAGATTCCTATGTTATATACAATAATCTCACCACACCATACCGAACAAGATATAACGGTTTATTGTGTCTGATGATGCAATGTTACATTGTTCCTCATGAGACAGCACACACTGAAGCAATTGAAATAAAACAAATGTTTTTATTTCGTTTCGTTTGACGTGAGGTTGTCGATAAAGCAAGGCATTGTATACAGCCAAAGCAAATGAAAGACAAAAGTTGGTTCAAAATGACACCACTGTCAATACCTGCATAATTTCTAATGGCGCAACCCTTCATGAGTATTTCATAAAAAGGAAAACCACCTTAAGTTAGTTGTTCTTAATTGTTTAGCCAGTGTCCTACAGAAACAAATTTTACATAGTCTTAATTTTTAGTAGCGAAAAAAGCTTAAAAGACCCCATAAATATGCACAAAATTTCAGATACATCAAAAATTTAGAGTTCGGTAACGAACGAAGAAAGGTGAGCCAAAACTCAAGCGAAGATTTAATTTTGTTTCACGCCAACGCACACTAAACGAAATGAGAGAGTATAATACCTTGCTTAGTTTCAAGTTTTTTCACTTGGCTGGTTCCAACTTGAGGAGCCTAACGCATGGTGTTAACAAACTGTTATACCAAACCCACTGCTGGAAACTCGACACGACAATAAAATTAATTATACATTGTCACTTTAAATGAGCAGACAACAAATAAGATGATGTGACAACGACAGCAGTAAACACACGAATGACAATGAATCAAATCAATATTAAGAATGAAATTCATAATAATAATAATCGTTATAGTGATTTATAATCAAACATTTACTATATGAAAATTACCACAATAATCAATGAAGAAATTAAACAATTTAAAAAATTCCTTTTACAGAAAAATATTTCAAGCAATGACGGCCAAACCAAAGTTTGATTTTGAAAAGGATCCTACCGTTATCATAAATAACATTGACGAAAACGAAGAAGACAGAATTGCCAAGAGCTTTGCAGGACGCTCTTTATTTATCACAGGTGGTACCGGTTTCTTAGGCAAAGTGTTGGTTGAAAAATTACTAAGGTAGAGTATATTTATTTTGTCATGAAATGTTCCATTCCATTCCGTGCTTAATATGGTACGTGTTGGCTGAGGGCGAGAATAGTGAAAATTTGTAGCAATTTAGTATGTCATCCACATCATTAATATGTTACCTTCCCCTGCAGATCATGCGTGGATATAAAAAAAATCTACCTGTTGATCCGACAGAAGAAGGGCAAAAATCCACAGGAACGCATCCAGGACATGTTTAACAATGCGGTAAGCGCGATGGAGGTTTGAAAATTATGATTAATGTCTTTATTGTGTGTGCGAACAAAGTGTTTCTGTGCCAATTCAAAACACGCACAAAACCAAAAACCTGGAAATGATAAATACGATTATTACGACTCCTACGATATTACCGTGGTCATTAAAGTCGTCAGTGTATCAAAATAAATTTAGTTTTGTGTAAAATAATTAATTCTAGAGTTGTCTAGATGATTAGCGAAAACCAATGCAAATGAATATTAGTCGAAAAAGTATTTAGCCTTAACATTAGACAACGACTTCACATCCTTCTGGGATCACCGTACAATATTTCAATCTGTCGTTTTATTTCTGAAAGTTTTTATTCAAATTCAACTAATAACAATCACTTAATTAATATATTAAATAACCCTATAATTACATATAACTCTTATAGCTCTTCGATAAGGTAAAGAAGCAACAAGGCGTTATAACTCTAATGAGTAAAGTTCAGGCAATCAGTGGTGACGTGATGTTCCCTGGCTTAGGAATAGCCGAAGACGATGTAGAAACGTTACAACAAGAGGTGTCAATAATTTATCATTGTGCAGCCACAGTACGGTTCGTAAAAATCAATTTTAGTCCCATTCCCATCAAAAAGAAAATTCAGGATTATGAACAAGATGCAACCCATTATTTTTGTACAGCTTCGATGAACCATTACGGAGGGCTGTTTTTATGAACACGCGTGGCACCAAATACGCACTAGAGCTTGCTGCCACTATAAAACATCTCGAGCTATTTGCCTACGTCTCAACGGCATACTGTCATTTACATGTGAAAACTTTATACGAGAAGCCTTACGATCCACCCGCGAATCCGCAAAGTGTGATTAAAGCCTGCGAATGGTTATCCGACAAAGAGGTTTCACTGATCGAGAAAAGTATACTGGGCGATATACCGAATACTTACGCTTACACAAAATCATTGTCCGAAGCTCTCGTGGTGGAGAAATTCAAAGAGTTACCGGCTGTTATCCTCAGGCCATCTATAGTCATTCCAATTTGGAAGGAACCAATACCTGGTTGGACTGATAATTTGAATGGACCGACTGGTCTGCTGATTGGAGCAGGCAAGGGGGTTATACGTACCATGTATTGCAATTCGTCCGGCTATGGAGACTTTCTGCCCGTCGATATAGCAGTAAATGCCATTATGGTGGCAAGTTGGCATAGACTTATGATGGGTGTCGAGAACACTAACCGCATAGCTCATATGACCAGTTCCAATGATATCAAAGTTTCATGGGATGAAATTATTAATCTAGGACGTTGGGTAATCGAGAATAAGGTGCCTTTAAATGGTGTTGCTTGGTATCCGGGTGGATCTATGAAATCGAATTATTATTTGCATTATTTATGCATGCTATTCTTTCATTGGTTGCCTGCAATTTTTGTTGATGCGCTCCTTTACTTATTGAGATACCCGCCAGTGTAAGTAATTTTTATACAACAATTTTCAATTATTACTTGGGCTGACATTATTTGCTCATTCTTTGTGCATTTGTAGACTTTGTCGGGTTCAAAATCGCATTACAAAAGGCTTCGAGGTCTTTGAATATTATGCGAATAATGTCTGGAATTTCGATAATGCGGAAGCCATAAAATTACGAAGGCTTATGAACAACAGAGAGCGTCTGACCTATGTAATCGAAAAGATCGATGTTGATCTAGTGGATTATTTTACGCAATGCGTGCTTTGTGCGAGACGATATATATTAAAAGAGGGTGACGAAACTATCCCAGCCGCAAAAAGGCATATGAAAGTGTAAGTTTTATACAGAAGTCCCAAAGCATATACTTCGAAATAAAATTGATGTCATTGCAGGATGTGGTGTGTGGATAAAGCGGTGAAGGGACTGTGGCTATTTGGATTTCTCTACATAATTTACAACTATTTCTTCAGTGGATTCTTTATGAGAATGTCATCTACGTCCCTGGAAAGACTGTAGATTATATATTATTATAGATTATAGATTTGCAAGTATTCGCACACGGACACGCAGACTTTGTTTCGATATCGTTTGATGCAAATTAAGCTCGGATTCGATTATTTGGAAGGAGACTATATAGGATTATACTTAGTTTGATATCAATAAAAATTATTTGCGTGACTGTATATAAATTCATTATATTATATATGTCTATATTAATAAATCTTAGTTTGGAGTATAAAAAATTGCGAAAAACATACCTTTCATAATTAAATGTTGATTGAAATTTATAAACAAATTTGATCATAATCGATTTAGGATCAATCCCTTGATACAAAATAATTGACTGATAAAACTGTATATGACGAAATATTCCGTCACACACGTATTGATATTCCAATTAAGGTAAAGAAATATTTAATAGAAAAAACATTTTTTCGTGGAAATTTCTTCCAAAACACAATAATGTGATTTATCCAATATTCGTACCATCTCGTCTCTTCCCTCCAGTTGCCGTTCAACTGTTTGAAATCGTCATATTAGTCAATCCGCCTAGCTCTCTCATCTGAAAGAATACTCGTCAGAGTTATTATCAGAGAAAAAGAGATAGGACACTCGGTGGTGTTAATCAGAAATTCGTTATAATGGTTATTTATTACAGTGTGTTGAGTTCACGGAGACAATGTGTAGAACTCGTCCGATGTTGTTCGTTTTTGCAGTGTGTTTACTAACGTGCGTAACGCCATATTTGTTATCGAGCGCGTTGAAAATATTTTGCCCAGCTTCTATTTCTGTATAATTTTCACCAACAGTGGTAGGCTTTATTTTAAGAAAACCAATGGGGATCTACGAAGGTGGATATATAATTCATAAAAGAAAACTATGGATCTGTGTAATTGATTTTTAATATCAATACACCACCAAATTTTAGTGAAATACATTTCACCGAGTACCCTCTTATTTACTGAATCATAATATTACCGTTTACGTTTTAGTTACTGAATCATAATACTATATTTATCAACTGATTAAAAAATAAGAAATACATTTTTTACGTTCAATGTATTCATACACATTTTCTATCGCTTTTCACCTACAACCCCCTTAGATTCGATAACAATGCGAAAGCATAAGTGCGAGTGACGTTAGCGTGGTTATTAATTTCACGAGAAACTGGTACCAAATTCTTAAGAAAACTGTACCATTTTTCGAGTGGACGTCAAAAATGCGCATGTATTATTCCGAATGTCCTATCTAATTATCTCTGGCTCTAACCCCGGCCATTGTACGAGAATTTTCAATATCTGTTCTTCTCTCGCCGATACTATTGCCAAAGCAGCTGTTGATGTTGTATGTTGTGCTTTTGTTTACTCGATACCAGTTAATTGATTGCCGCGGAGTAGATACGGGGGACGGTAATATTGAATATTTATTATTTTATGTATAAACTGGGTGGAAGTTAATGTAAAAAATATAATCATAAATTATAAGATTAAAAATGCTGAAATTTTTCGTAGAATAGCTCTCGTAGCCTAAATACCCAACTCAAAGTGTAACAAAAAAAGTGTATCAAAAATTCGCTGACACAAACTTGTACGAAGGTCAATAAAATCTGTGATTTTGCAAGAGGATTGACAAAATGCGCCTGAAATACAACGAGCAAATATAGTTATAGTTTGCAGCGAGTGGCTCTTCTAATTATCTCTAGTTCGAAGTGTGCAAATTTATCGTTATCGGGTGTTCATAATTTTGGATTCTTTATAAATTGGTCCTGAAAATTCATTAATTCTTCATATAAGCTTCAACAATAAATTTGAAAATGAAATGAAAATGCCGGATTACTCTCTTATTATACGGTAAGCTTGATATACAAATATGATGCAATCCATACAATTCAATAAAACTAAAAACAAGTAGCGGCTAAAGCGGTTAAAAGTTTAAGTGCCAATATGCTTACCGGTTTGATTTGTTCTGTCGTTACGCAAATCCTATTTCTGTAATTTTTTTGTAGGCGCCGACTTAAATAATAGAAAATATGGTGTTTGGTTTATGGATTATAGTGCTTGCAAAATTTTAGGATAAATGCCACCGTCCGATGTTAAAAAAAAGAACGGGAATACTGTTACACAAATCCAGAGTTTTGGATACTGCTTGTTGCAGACTAAAACGATTTTTGTCTTTCGCACGGGATGTAGAAAGTAATGGTCCATAAACTTGAAAATTTTCTTAGCTACATCTCGTAAACTAGAAGAACAGTAACGTGGTTGATACACCAAAAAGAAGTCAATAATAATGCCCGAAATAGGTGTGGCATAAGCTTTTGATAGGGGATGGGCTCTGATAAGCTTCGATTTTTTAAAAATGGTTTTCAAATTCGTGATAGAGAGATTTTCGTAGATATCCCCGTTTTAATAATACCATTTTTAAATAGTTTTTCTATAAAATACGACTATAGTATAGTTTTCTATAAAATACTTCACCACAATAATTTAGGGTCATAGTAATTTTAGACTTGGTAATTTTTGGAAATTGTTAATCGCACAAAAGTGCGCGCGATTTTTGTCCCAAAAATATGTTTTTTCGCTTTTTTTTTAAATGTCAGTTACAATCAGTTCCAAATCATTTACATGAATTGAGGTAGTTAATATATCATACCATATACCGTTTAAACTATAAACGGTAAAGCGATTAACTAGTTTAAACGGTTAAGCGATTAACTTTCGTTTCTGAGGAAAAAAATTACGGCGGAAAAAGAATAACTTGCATATATTTAAATATATCCCTGTAAATGTTCAAAGTAAGACAAATGATTATCAAGAATTATCCTTGATCCTTGAACCAGATATGTAAGGGCATATGCTTGACTTTCCAATTCCCGATGCAAATTACGTTATATAAAGATAGCTAGGAGGATACAGGAGAAATAATGCTGAAGTTGCTTGCCATTGAAAGTAATAAAAGGGTAAAATCAGACTATTGCCATTTTATTTAAAGATGATATGAATTTAACTGTGCCCGTGGTTCAATTTGTTTGCCTGTAAAGCGCATTTTTGCCTGTAAAGCGCATTTTTGTCTGTAAAGCGCACTAGGATTTTACATCCATGTTCAAAGCTTAAGGCAGAACATATATTACCCAAAGGAAGCATTGCCAGCTCAGTGGTTCCAAATATCCAAATTTACCGCCCAAAAGAAATTGTACTATCCAAAGGGACTTTACATTGACAACATATCTTATAATTAAAAAATGTGTAATATATAAACCACTACTAGACCCAAGCTAGCCTTGTTATATTTTTCACTTTCTCAACAATGTAAAACTGATTTAGGTTCTATTTGCTCTTCTCAGATTTCGTTTAATTTAAATTCGCGCAATTTATTAAATTAAGCTATCACTTAAAGCTGATAACTTCATGTCGAAATTATTATCTCTTGTAGATAAATATTATCTTTGTTTACAGAAAGCATTGCGCACATTGTTGATTAAACAATTATGTAAACAATAAGTGGCTTTTTAAATTGTTTCCATAGCAAGTCATATTAAATCGAAATTGTGTCCTTGTAAAGCTTTTTCTTTATTATAAAGCTGTCAAATTAGATCTGCATTATGGCGGAACATTATAAGGAAATTGTTTGTAGATATTTCGTGAAAAAATAAATGGAAGAAGATAAATAATTATATCAATTATATCAATTAAATATTGATAAATCAATAACGTTTTCCACCTTTATTAAATCTTCAATTTTTATTTTTCTTTTCGATGTTCTACCATTTCACGATCACGTTCGCGTTTATAAGATTTTTTATAGAAATCCCAAAATCCATAAAGCAAAACAGTAATAATAACACTATAGTAACAAATTAGCCATAGTTGGACTTTACAACGTGTATTCGAAATTACTGCCTGAGTCAATATTAAGACGAATTGGATCATTTGTATGGTTGTTACGAATTTTTTTAACGGCAATAATTGACGAATTATTCGCTTTTCGCAAACTGCAGCTGCCAAGTAGTACGAATACATTACAATATGTACAATAGAATTCAGGACTAATGGATAAAGAGCGGCACCACCTGTTAAAGGCATAACGAAAAATTATTAAAATTAAGACCATATATAATTGCATGAAATCGTTTCTAAATTTTTTATCATACCTCGAAAATATCGACCTAGTACGTATATTAGAGTCAGTGTGGCGCAGTGATGGAAGACATGCAATTTTGAGACTTGGCTGTATTTTTTGCGCAAGACAAACACTAATGTTTCCGTCAATTCGGTCGCCTTAAGCCAAAAAGTAAAGCGTACAACACGATTAAATAGATAATCAGCGTAGGTATTGCTTTCAAAGTAGGAACATGTCCAAAATTTAAATATTTTTGTACCCGTAATTTGAAATATCTGTAAATAACACAACAAAAACTTTTAGAAGTTTCTAAACTTTTTTCCCCAAAAGTTACAATTACCGATATCACTGTGTAAGTACAAGCGATGACCTGGAACGTATTGTAAATAACGATGTATCCTTTCAGCTGATATGGTTCCCTATTCTTCATGTATCTGCAAAATAGTCAACATCAACTAAATTGGTAAATTGTATTATTTAAAAAAATTACTTACTTTGGAAAACATCTAAAAACTGTTAGTAAATATACTCCGATTAAAGCAATCATAAAGATCGGATTAGACAATTCAAACCAATTGTCTAACTCCTCAGCTAAATTATAAAATGGTAGTAAAAAACTATTAGCGGCTTAGTATTAACAATGATTACATTATTATTAACAGAATTTAACCGTTGTCAACGTAAAAATTCGCAAAACTTATACTACTTATATCCTTTTTTTAAAAGGGAGCGAAGAACGCAATTCACCGAAAAAATAAGTAGCTTACTCGTTGCAGTGATTCGTCAAAGATTTGTTAGTCAAGTGGGAAAAATGTCTTGTAAATGGCTCAGGCCTAGATAATTGAGAGGGCTAATGGCAATTAAAAGAAAGAATGAAATTAATGGAAATAATGTTGTGCTTCGAGTAATTTTGTTACATTCTATATCATTATTTTCAAATCTTAATATTTTTGTTAAGCTGTGGTTAAACTGAATCCTGTACTTTAAATTACTGAACGCAAAAATCGCGAACTCCCAAATTCCCACACGAGAAAGACCCGGAACGACAAAATCTCAGGCGAAAAAGATCCCGAAATGACAAAATTTCGTAAGACATAATTCCGGAATTCTTGGATCAAAATTTAAATTTTTCTTGATCAAAAATTAATAATCGATATAACGTTTTTGAATGTGGCGGCCCTTGGTCGCAGAATTTATTATAAACCTCAGAAATAGGACGCCAGTTTTTCAATAATTTTCTTGTACACTAGATATTTGTAATATTATGAATCTTTATGAAACTAATACTGCAAGTTATTCCAATATTGTGACTACTTGATACGCAGTATTATTAATTCGGGATTTTGTCTGTCTACCTATTCTAGATATCTTTTAGAACAAACTGATAATTTTGGAAACCGATTTCACGGGCTTTTACTCATGCAGTCTAAAGATTCTGTCCTATAGTAACGATAGATAGCAGTAATTCCTATTATTAGCAGTTTAATACGGACACATCTCAATTTTATTAATTTTGTTATCTAAAAAATCCTTTAATCCATAGTGAATACTGACACGTTTTGCTGTAATCCATTTTATATAACTTCACTCCTGTCTGTTGCCTGCTGTGCTTATTTGGTTTTCGTTCGGCTTAGTTCGTCCTACAATACGTACATAGCATACGAATCAGGAGAAGTGCCGTTATGAACTGGTCTATCATCGTCTTTGAGGCAAGAACTGTGCTTACGCCGTGCGAAATAATTTTGAATTTGGGGTTTGAAAGGTTAATTGCGTTAAAAGTGCAAAAATCATCACACGAGTTAAATTAGCTCAAGAATAATGAGGAAGCAATAGAATGAATTTATTCACAATTTCTAGGTCTTCAGCAATACAGTGGATCGAGAAATGTTTTCCAAACCTTGTGAAATGAATTAGAAATAATGCCTTTTAGAAACAAAATTAGAAAAAATTAGAAAAAAAAATATATATAATATATATATGTCTAGAAGATTTTAAAAAACCAATTCTTTGTTGCAAACGTTTTGATTTTCTCTTTTGTTTTCAAGGAATTTAGCTTAATTTTTACATTATTATGGCGTTTCCTAAATATGGGTTTCAGCGGTTTTAAGCAAAACTGAGTTTCAGAAGCAAAACCTTTTGCCTGAATGACGAATGCTGAAACCATTCTTTTGGAATTATGGGCACATCAGATCCAGATTTTATTATTTATAGATATATTTTTTATTTTTATACAACTTGATTTTCATTCAATTAAAATGTACAAACACTACACGTCCTTTTCTCAAAATAAACCCAGTCCATGTTACGAAACACGACAATTTACCATCTTGGAAAATCTAAACAAAAACTAAAACTGCTTCCAGGAAACACCTTGTAAGAGAATATTCGTATAAATTAAAATTGCACTTTGAAGTGTTTATTTATTGATCACATATTCAAATTAAGAAATACGAATATTTCGAATTCCCCATTCCCCAGAATGGGGAATGTATACGGGCTTAATTGCATAACTTGAATTAATATTATTTTTAATTTCAGTCAAAGGAGAAAATGATGAAAGGAGTACGCCGAGGTTGTGTTCGTCTGAAGGATGCTGTTATTGGTATTGATGATCAAGAAGACAATACGTTCACGATTACCGTTGATCACAAGACTTTCCATTTTCAAGTAAGTAATATGGCTAATAAAATTATTATTTCAATAAGTAAGATTCTACATTTACATACACGTTTGTTCGAGGCTCATGTTATTTTCAAACGTTTGCAGATATTTTGAAAATGTTGAGAACCCGAAGCGATTTTGTGTTTCCAAATTCTTTAGTGCTCAAAAATTTGTTAAATTTCGGGACATAAAGCGAGGGGTCTTTTTATTTTCTCATGGGACGAGCATATTAAGGGACAGAACAACGAAATGCTATAAGTTGTTTTGTATTTCGAGTTCAGCGGCAAACGTATGTGTATAATAATATTTGTATAATGATGGTAGAATGGTATGAACTATTTATCAATAATAATTTCGATTTGTTATTGGCAAATTTTTCGACCCATAATTATTCGTTTGGTAGTTAGATTTCTGCCTTGTGCTTTACGTGTACGCCTACCATGATTGGTTTAAGTACACGGCGGGCCATCCCGCACGGGGTTGCGAGTACGAACTCTGTGAACGTACCTTTTTTTGCATATAGCGACAACCGACGCCCATTTCGCTTACGGTAGCCAACCGTAGCTTTGTCATGTACCTGTGGAAGCCTGTGTGTGGCAGGACATTCCTCGCAGGTAGCTATTTCGGCACTATCTAAGGCCTTGTGCCGGTGGGGACACTCACCGGCACTTGAGTTGACGGAGGCGGCCTCCTCGCGCAACTCTCGCGGAGACTCGAGGTCTCTACCCGCGTTACTATGGGTGGTAACCACAGCCACCACGAAGCTCCCACTAGGGGGGCTACCCACGATGCGCTATCTGCGTGGGCTTTATATTAGCGGGGTCATTAGAAGACCCTTCTACATCGCGCATCACCCGTGGTACCGCTTTTAAGCCTTCGGTGAGGCCTCGGAACCAGGGTGCATAGTTCATGGCTAGTGAACCAGCTTGCACTCTGGTCACTGCCATTTTGTTGCCCACACCGCAACGGGACTGGCACCCGATTGGTAGTTAGAAATAAGAAGCAGTTGGTACTGTTAATGATCTAGGAATTTGGTAAGTTCTACCTTGGAGCATGTCACTTATCTGTGATGTTGGCACCGCCTCTTGTGAGAAGAGTTCTGATTGCTCTCCTTAGAATTCTGCAGTTCGCAGTCTTTTTTCACAATAGTTCTGGAGAATTATTTTGGGAATATAATATCAGATTTATATATCTCCTCTAAAGACTAGGATATCCTCTAAATATTTGTGACGTCATTACCATACAAATCAGTTGTGGCGATGGTCCGATTTTGCCCATCTTTAATTCCAAACAAACAAATTATGTTTGTTAAATATGGGATGCTAAATTATGTTATGCTAAATTTCATGTACAATCACACACAGGCACATGCACAGATAGACAGACAGACGGACATCTCCAAGCTGACTCAGGAGGTGCGTCTGAGCAAAAATATATTTATTTTTCAATACCTACAATACCTCTAATGCGTCACAAACGGAAGCGCAAAATGGAATATATTCACTTCCCTATTCCTTCAGTTAACAAGAGGAACCTTATGCTTCAAATTTAAAAGCATTTTTTCTTCACGTACTACATGAAGTGTCTAAATAATACAACCTACTAGGTATCTCAGTTTTTCTCATATTTTTTAAAGTTCCACCCGTAGGTCTGCATCCAGATTTCTAAAAGAAGTTAACTTTTTAAATTATAGGGTGCTAAAATTACAGACGTGGGGAGCCCTTGTTGGTTGCTACATTTTATGCAGAAAATAGATTCAAAAGCATTTTTACTTTTTTTTCTCTCAATGTAATGTTCATTGCGAGGAAGCCGTAAACTTGCCTTCGTCCTGATAAAACCGTAATTTCCTCTGTTTTAATAGGACTCCCGATTAAAACATAGATTCACCAATTCTTGAGAATCGCCACATTATGCTGAATATTAACTTCTTCTTCGTCCTCTTTCAAGTGAAAAAAAACAAATTGTATTTCCCCTTAATATTTATTTCTTGTAATAATTTTTCCAATCTTCCAATTATGCTATTATGTTACAGGCACAACATTGTGAGGAACGTGAGAAATGGGTGAGATGTTTGGAGGATACCATACGTCGTCACGCAAATCGGGGCCGCCTCTGGGAAACTGAACGAAACTTTTATGTTTCTAATTACAATAATAGAGATATCAACAATAAACGGACAAACCATTTGGAGTTCCTAGCTAAACGAATATCAGAAGCGGATGCATATTTACAGCTTATGATCGAACAATCAAATGTAATATTATCACTATAGTCATATATTTTCGTTAATATGCCTAACATCACGTTTGTTATATCTATAAAAGTATTAAATGTTCTATCGTTAACTTTTCAGAAAGTCGACCAGCGCATTGCCGAAATCACCGACCCAGAAGAGCGTGCCAAATGTAAAATACTCCAAGACAATACGAGCGTAAGTAGGACAAATAATGAATATTAATTGATTATATAAAACAACCGAGACTTTTCAAGCGAATTAATGCAAAGTTTATGATGGAAATGGTACGAACAAAACCTAAAATTTATTGCATTTATAAAAAAAACTGAAATCGTTATATGGTCATCAGTATGGTATCCTATTAGTAGTGTGCTATTGTTTTGACGCCACATTGAAAAAGCAAATTGAAAGCGATTTGTAATGCGGCGGATTTTCCACGATTTCTATTCTGATAAAGAAAACTGCATGGCCTCATGCATCGCCCGTGACACTTAACATCTATTTCTATAGTTGTCAAAGTTATCACTGTTGTCATATATTAATTTTTATACCCTACACCTAGTACCAGACGTTATCATTCGACGAAAATGGGATGGAATGTCCTCTTTCTCTTTAACGTGATGATTTAAAAGATCTAAATTAAATATGAGTAGGAAAATATCAAAGTACTATTTACTGTTTATCAAGTGTGTTTAATTTCAAGAGAGGGGATGCATCGCTAGCTTATTAGTAGGATCAAACCATAATTTTATAGTCGGGCCGAAATTTTCGTTCTAAATTGTAGCATTTAGGAAGTTTCTTCGATAGTTTTGCCCAACATGAAACAAGTTTTACCATTACGCCCCAGAAACACAATAATTCTGACCTAAACTTTTTTGTATTATAAAGGTGTCTAATCGAGCTAGGGGTATATTTCGTAATTTTCACTTTTCTCCAGAGGGAAGACGTTTCGTTTATAGATTTATGAATAAACTTAAAGTGATCCTAAGTTTATTCATAGATTTATAAATAAACTTAATAACACCTTAAGTGCAATTGAAATAAAAATCATATTTTATTTTATTTATTTATTTGGTTATGTGTGTTATGGCGACCGATAGGCAATGTTGGATCACATCAAACACTCAATAGTTAGCTTGCAAATTGCCAAAAATATGACACATCCAATTAACGGCATTTACAATGGACCAACGGCAACGACCAACAGTAGCAATAATAGCATAAAAACGGAAAGCAATAATGAGGATGAGGACGATTCCATAACAGAAGACGGTAAGCCTTAAATCCTCAAAATTATTAGTATTAAATACTCAAAACTTATTAGATTTTTTATATTAGCCTTTTTATTTAATATAGATTCTTCGTTTTTTGTGCGAATTTGTTCCCCCCATTTGTGTTCTCTCTCTCTCAATCTTCCCTTTAACTACATTTATTTAGCTTTTTATTTTCCTCAATTCCTCTATCTTTTCTATTATTTCTTTGGTTCTGACTTTTGGCTTGTTCTTTTGACAATTTGTCAGTTTAGCGCTTTTTGTTGCGGCAAGTGGTTTATATTTTTGGCCAATATATTGGGAAGAGTAAAAATTATATAAATAGTAAGAAGACAAGGGTGCTTTAAAGTGTAATATGCAAAAGGGGAAATTTACGACTTAACGAGAAAATAATGAAGTGTTGAATTTTCTCTAAACGGAATATCTCACTCATTTATATATTTTTTTAATTTTACATATACTCATTCATACCTCTCACACATACATATCCTCTCGCACGCATCTCTCATTCTTGTATCCTTCTCTGCTTCCTTTATATCACAATCTGTTGTTATGCACGCTTTCCAACGCTGCAACTGCAAATGCTGCACGTGGTTTCGAAAATTTCATTAGAATTGAAATACAGTCTCTCTTTAGCTCCCTTTCAATTCACTCGCTCCCTTAATCTATACCATTTCACCTCAGCTTTATCCCTTAAACGTTTTAAAAAACATATGCTTTTGTTTAAATATAAGATTCCTTTCGTTAGAAACTATCACAACGATACCACCTCGTAAACCACCCCGCTTACTACGCTCTTCCTCAGGCGCTTTTTTTGTCGACTCACCGACATCGACATTGAATGCGTCTGCTACGGCACTTGACACACCTGCAACACTTCCTCACCTTCAACTTCCACTATCCGTTGATGCAGTCGTCGATGGCATTGAATTCGGTACCGATTGCGACGCCAATTTTAAAGTCGATAACAACAGTATGAAGCGGCTGACGGAACGACTCAAGTCATCACCGTCAACCATTGGCAACGGTAAGTGATGAAGTACCAGGGTGAAAGATAGATAGAAAAGCACCAATGAATGTGCAATATAAAAATATATAGGAATGACTGAAGTGTCGTTGTCGGCTTTTTCGATATTCGTCGTGTATTGTATGGATTTAATTGTTGGTTTGCAACCGAGTAATCCGATGGGTGCGACAAATTTGTAAGTCATCAAGATTTTGTATTGTGTTTTATGCCAAAGAGGGTCGTCCTTTATTGGAACAACTATAGAAGAGGTTCTCAGACCATAGTTTGGTTTTATTTGCTGATATGTTCAACTCTTAAAATCGGGAATATAAATTTTTAAACCACAAATTAAGCTCCTCCTAATAGAAGTGCTGCAGAAAGTGGTTTTGCGAGTGAGCCAAGGGGGTCTTAAACCAAAAGTAGACCCGTACTCTTTACTTGTGTGTTCTTTATTTATTTTATACTTAAAATACTTCCCATTAAAATTTAATTTCACTCGTTTGTTGCGATTAATGAAATTTGCATGAAACTTTATTATGTTTCGTGCCTTTTTTTAAAAAACCCCCGCAAATTTTTGCATTCTAAGAATATATTTCCTTTAATTGACTTTAAATTTAATATCACTTAAATCATAAGAGTATTTCTATAAAATATGATATCATGTTACGTGCCGTCTAAATAAAATTCGACAGCATAAACATTGCTGTTTTAATTTTTTATTGATTTTGCTTTGTAAGTGTTTTCTGTCGTGTTCCGTGTCGGACTCATTTATTCTATCCTCTCGTAGTCAAGATGTTTATTCTGTTTTCTCATCTCATCACTTACATCTTCATAATCATGAAAACTATTTTTCTTGCAATGAACGTTTATACTATTTTACACATTTCACCTTCTCTTAATTTACACACAAAGCTTGAAAATAGTCATTGTTCTCAAACATTTATGGTATTACTGTCTACCGTTAATTGAAATTTTAAGAATTCAATTCAACTTAACAATTTCCGGTTGTTTTTAAAACTAAAATTTTCGGACTTATTTTTCTAAGCAAAAGTAAAAATAAAAGAGTGACTTATAATTCTCAACTATATCTCTCAAATACTTTTGTTTTTAGCTATTCACACTAACTGCAAAAGATTTCCCCGAAAGTAATTTTTGCATTATTCGAGATTTTTTCGTGATTTTTCGTGTCTTAAAGAACTGTTTTTTCTTCTTTAAAGCAATTAGTTGTAAATGTTTGAAACTGGAAACTGGCGCAAAAGATAAAGAAGGCATCGAAGTGCAATCTAAAAAAAGACTATTTATATGAGCCTCGGTCAAGTCGAAGTTACTTTTTTGTGGTTAGATCTTGGTACTTGTAGGACATCTAACCATAATCAAGATCTTCGTTGACGTATCTTTCCCAAAATTGATGCATATTTCCCAAACTCAGAATCTAAGTCTATTGGATCTTACAAATTAACCATAATACGTAATAGTGATAGCTCCTCTAAACTGATTAGGATACTAGGCTTCTTGAAGAAAAGAAACAAAAGTTTCTCAAATGTTAAGAGAGGAGGAGGTAAAAAAAAACAACTAAATTTTACAGTGGTTGTAGACGGGACTAGATCTTCAACCTACAACGTGATAATAACCCAATTCTGCATGAGATGAGGATAGATACACATTTTATGCCTTCAAAAATATAATGTCGTTAAATGCAGGCAATTTAAAGCCTGTATGAGTACTTTCTTATTCAAAAGCACGTTATGTATCCCACCGAATATTTTCACACTTAAAATTCTGTGAAATTGAATTTGAATTGATTATTTTGGCTTTTAGAAAGCTTTTACAAAAAGTCACTGAGTAACTGTTATTCTGGTATATTTAAAAATAGTATTGATTTGTCTTTCACAACTGCTTCCGATATATTAAGTTATATCCAGTGATATAAAGCTGCATAAAGCGCTGTTTGGGACTAATCATTACCCAAATCGGATTAGATTCTGTAGTACATTTCCAAAGAATATACAAAGTTTGAGAGTTTATAAATCAAGCCCAAATGCACTGTTCCCAAATTTTTTCTTTCGTTCCACACGTAAACGACTTTTTATCGCACAAATATAAATATTTTGCTTTGTAGCACACAGCCGGAATCAATAATAACATTGTTTCTCCTTACGATAGAATAATATAGAATGATCTCACTAACCTGCGAGATTACCAGGATTTTGGTTCAGTCCTCGATTCTCATTATCTTAATAAAAATTCTTCACTAAAGTATTTATTTTATATAAATGTCTTCCATTTTACTTCTTACATAACTCCTTACATAATACATAAATATTTTTAGTGATTTAGTTTTTATTTGTTTTCTGTTTTCTTATTTGCAGTAACAACCGCGCCGTTGGCTCTTGTGATGCCTGAAACCTCATACTCAAGCAGTGAAGGTGAAGAAGATTTCTATGACGCCAATGATGATCCATTTACAAGTTTAGGATGTTCACCTGTAAGCTGGTAAGTGGTTGTAGTAGTTGTTTCATTTCAGCCCTGCGTTCAATTGAAACGTTTTTTCCTTTGTTTTGAAATTTTGGGATCTATAGAAGAGCGGAAGCATTGACTGTACTTTCATTATGATGTTTTACATATCGTCAAGCGCCGATTTTGCTATGGTATAATAATATCATAGTTATTATAGTTATGAAATACTATCTTCAAAACTTCACTATAAACCGGGAAATCATTTTTTTATCCTTCGGTTTATCCTGGGAATATAAAATCAGCTTTATATCTGCTTTAGAGACTAAAATTCCTTATTAATATTTACTAATATTTATGAAGTAATTTCTATTATGAGAAGTAGACGTTATCCTGACTCGATTTCGCCCATTTTCAATTCAAAACAGCGCATTGACAATGAACAGCACATTGACATTGTGCCATATTTGATGTCGATATATCCCTCTTCTGTTCAACTAATCATGATTTCCACAGGCTGACGCGAAGACAGACACACAGACGAATCTGGATAAATCGATTCACGAGATTATTCTGATTAGGAATATATTTATACCTTTATATACTTGTCACACTTCCTTTAATGCGTTACAAACTTCGGGTGTACGATATAAAAACAATCATTCCTTTTGCAATCGGTTAATGGATTATAGGAATTTTCGTATAGCTTAAAATGTTATATCTTAATATACACGATGTTTTGTGTAAATTACGCAAAAACAGGCTCGATAGGTGCAATGGAGAATGGATAAATAACTGATTACTCTTCAAATATTATCCTGCCTATAAATCCACAAAAGTCATTTCAAGATAATACAAAAACAAAATTCCGGTTTCATTTTCGGCGTTTGAAAGAGTAGGCCTGATAAATATACGATTTCTGAAATTCTATGTGCATCAATGCTCTGCACGTGTTGTTGAACATAACCTAAGCTAGCAGATTTAGCTCAAATTATTTCTCTTTGAGGATGGTTGTTATTGAATTATTTGATTTTGGTCCTCTTTCAAATGTATCCTTTACAGAGAACATGCGCATTTTTAAGAGCGAAGATAAGTAAGAAGCTTTTGATATAAATAGTAACTAATTGAAAAATAAAAGGTGAAATTTTTAGGAATAGTATAATGTAATGTTTTGTGTGCATATCTTTTTTGTTAAAGTTCTGCTAGTAGTGTGTTCTTAAATATGACTTTTGTGGTTATATAAGCTCTCTCTCTCACGCACACTCCATACAGATTTCGTTCATATTTTTCTCTGCCTAATTCTCTCTCTCTCTCTCAAAACTCTCCCATATCCTCTCAATACATCTATCTATATCCAGAATTCTGTATTTTGACACTTAACCTTTTGAACTTTTACTCTCTTTTCCTGTCTCAAAGTATTCCATAAATGTTATTTATCAGAACTTTTAAATCCTTTCCGTGCTTTTCCATTATTGTCAATAGCATCAAGTTCTTATCAAATTATTTGCGTCATAGTACTAAACCAATACATTTCAGAAGTTGGAAATAAAGCAATAATAATACTCCGTTTTAAGAAAAATTGACTTTCTTGAAAAGAAAATAAACTAAAATAAAATCAGAAATTAAATTTTATTAATTTAAATTATTCTACTTCCTTGTAACTTCTCATTAACGCGATAATGTTATTAAGAATGCACATATCTTTTTCATTCTGCCATAACTGCATTCATGCATTACACCTAAATTAATAATATTTTAACTTGGAACTGATGGTAGATTTGACGGCAGTTCACGAAGGTACTGTTGGTGGTCAGTGCATCTTAAGAAATACAAAAAATGAAATAATGTGTGCACTCAAGTGAATGAAGTTTACCTCATAAACCAGATTAAAAAGCGAATGGTGATAAACTGCTAGGCTTGTCCAAATACTAGGGTCTCCTTATGTTTTTCTCTATTTAAGGTTAAAGTACGTCCTTTTCGCCTCCGTCGGTTGTGTCATTAAAAAATTGTGAAAGCATAATGTTTAGGAGATGGGTACGACGTGTAAGTTTAGGGTGAGTGAGAATTTTTATTTACTTTCCATTGATATAGGAAATTCTATATATCAGATCGTACGATATATGAGGATTTGAGATTTCACTTTTGTTTAGGTTAATGGAGGAAGGAAAAGTCCAGCTTTGCAATTTCCGATTATATACATTATTTTAGTACTAAACTATGATTTATTTTTTGCCTATTTATTTCAGTGCGGCTCGTAGCTTTTCCGTGGAAGCATCATCAAGCCAAGAGAACGATGCACCGGAAACGTCACAACAAGGCAAAACAACGCCTCTAGTCGAAGTTACGGAAGACGATCAAACGACAACTTACAACAAGGCTTCTGGTCCTCGTATCAGTATTGAGGAAAATATAAAATCATTCCGAAGCTTTGATAGTGAGAGTATAGATTATGATGCATTCTACGAAGAGGAAGAAGATACAAGCATTAGCATGGAATCACATGGATCGATGATTTCGCATCTTTTATCACAAGTGAAAATCGGAATGGATTTAACAAAAGTGGTTCTACCAACCTTTATTTTAGAGCGTCGTTCATTACTTGAAATGTATGCCGATTACTTCGCTCATCCGGATTTGTTTGTGAGGCAAGTTCTTTATTAATGAATTGAACTGTAATTGACAATAACGTATTTATTTACAGAATTGCTGATCTTGAATCTCCACGTGAACGCATTGTCCAAGTTTGTCGGTGGTACTTAAGTGCTTATCATGCTGGGCGTAGAAGTCAAGTAGCAAAGAAACCTTACAACCCTATATTAGGTGAAATATTTCAATGTTATTGGGACATTCCAGGTGTGTGTGACCTGCATTACTGTTTTTAGTTTATACCTGACGCGATAGGGGCATGCTCGCCACTGTCTTCTATGCGTAATACACGAATGAATGTAAAAGTAACCCGCATGAATAACAAATAATGAAGAGGTTGTATATTCTTTATTCCGTTGATTTCTATCTCCACCACCCAAGAATATTACTAATGTAATTTAATTTAATTCAAAAACACTAATTTAGAGTATGAGTTTTTTCCCCTACGAAAATTATCTAAAGGCGTAAGTTTCGAGTGATAAGGTTTTTCAGATTTTGAAAGTGACTGATCCTCCCTCGCAGAGGAGTAGTAGTAAAACTCCATCGCGAATTGGGGTATATTAGTTTTTATCAAGTCGAGTTTTGTCAAGTCAAGTGTTGACTTCAAAGCTTGGGTAAAATGGGCGGCATTCTTTCCTTCCGCGTGTCTTAAGGGTAAGAATGAAGCCAAACGCTCGGCTGCCTTTAAAAAATAACCTCCAAATGGGGCGTGCGGCATTCTTATTCTTGATTTCTCAAAGATCTTGAGTAATAGTTTTATGTGAAATGAAGAATTTTCCAGTTTTCGTCCTAAAAGATTATGCTGTTTTTGTATTAATTATGAGCCGTATTAAATTTGTTGTTTCAGGTGAAACAAAAACTGATGAATGTGACGAAATTAAAGATGGACCTGTGCCTTGGTGTCGCGCAAATCAGTTAACTTTCTTAGCTGAACAAGTTTCCCATCATCCTCCAAGTAATATAATATTGAATTTTTTATGTTTTGGTATTGACTATGTATCTTTCAAATCTTTAATAGTTTCTGCCTTTTATGCCGAACACTATAATAAAAAAATATCTTTTTCTGCTCATGTTTGGACAAAGTCTAAATTCTTGGGTCTTTCCGTGGGCGTGCACAATATTGGCGAGGGTGTTGTGACACTTATTGATCGCAGCGAGGAGTATTTTGTTACATTTCCAAATGGCTACGGCAGGTGAATAAACTGTTGCAATGCTTAAATTTTCATCAATTTAGCAAAATACAACATCTCAACTCAGGACTAATAAGATGTGACACAATGTGTGCAATTATATCAATTTTGCCTGAATTCAAAAATTTTATAATGCTTTTATCTTATGCTATTAAATGTTATAGATCGATTCTAACAGTGCCGTGGGTTGAGTTGGGTGGGTCCGTAGAAATACGTTGTCCACAAACTGGTTACTATGGAAATATCGAATTTTTAACCAAACCATTTTACGGCGGCAAAAGAAATAAGGTTACTGCTGAGGTAAGATTTATGTCAATTAAAAATAAATGTTGTAACACATCTAGAATGAAAGCCTTCTACACAGATTTATGCACCCGGTGAGAAGAAACCGTTTGTTTCAATAGCTGGTGAATGGACGGGTCTAATGGAGGCCAAATGGCATGATAAGAATGTAATTTTTTCCTTCATATTTTTTAAACAATAACTAAAGCCTTTAATACTCTTTATAATGAATCCTATTCCTTTAACTTTTACAATTAAGCTTCCACAGATATCTCAGAATAAGGCGATTATTGTACTTCTCTCTTAAATATTTGTGCTCTCTATCGCTTATCTAGAAAATTAAATCTGAAAATATTGCTCTCATACTTTCAACACTCATATAATACCCCAAAATCATTCCTTTAATTCCTACTTCTGCATTTATTTCAACTTCTACATTTCATTCGACATTACATCCTTCATTTACTCATGATTGCTGAGTAAATTGTATAAATTTTTAATTTTCTAGACAACTGAAGTTTTCGTTGATGTAAACCGTATTCCAATATTTAAGAAACAAGTTCGACCAATCGCTGAACAAGCTGACTACGAATCAAGGCGTGTATGGAAAGAAGTGACTGCAGGCCTCAAGTAAAACCTATTCCACTCAAATTTTAATTCACGTCACTTATTACTTTAAATTTTATTGGTTTATAATCTAATTTATACTTTGTATTTTATTGGAACTCATTAAATAGATTCAATGACATCGAAAAAGCTACGAATGCTAAATGTGAGGTTGAACAAAAGCAACGCGAGGAGGCGAAAATGCGAAAAATTAATGACGAATCATGGGAACATAAAGTGAGATTTATTTCGAAATTTAAAAGAATGGATTTTAATAGCAAAACTCTTGTTTGCTGTTTTAGTTCTTCAAGCCAGTTGGTGAGAACTGGATCTATACAAAACCGCTCAGTCAACGTATATATTTACAAGAAAAAGAAGCCAAGAGATAATAAAATGAAAATCGCGCAACCCATTTAGTTTTGTGAACTGCACATTCAATCAGTAGCAACAATAAGAACAAGAACAAAGGCGGAACACAGTCGCAGTAAGATGTTGCCATTTTATTATCAACTAATTTCAATCAGAGTATATCATAGATTATTATCCATAGAATTTATAACAAAAAGCAGAGAAGTCCGGTACTTCCTAATTTAACAACTCGTCGGGCGCGCACCCTTTTACTCTGTATTTATAGGTGATGAAAATTGAAAGATCAAAAAATGCAATAACTTATAGAGAACTATTAAGTATGTAGTCTAAAAGTAGATTATTTAATTTTACACTATTTAGAAAAAGCCCAATACAAAAAAAAATGTAAACTACTGACCGCAAACAATACATAGTCAATCTCATTAAGGAAACACAATTAAATATGTGATGGAAATTAATGATAATAAAAGTCAATAATGTTATGAGTATGTAACGGCTTCCCAATTAGATTCCACGAAATCGAAGAACCGCAAAAGATTTTAATACAAAATTTTGTCTTAAATTAATTAAATTCTTAATTGTTCAATATCAATTTCATTCTAATTTGAAATTATTTTTTTAAAATAATTTTAAACCATTTTAAACTGATTTAAATTTTGCTTTTGAATACCTTTTATTTACTAATTCAATTACATCGCATTTCGCAACTACGTATAACATTCAATATTCGATATTCTAATTTCTGTTAGTTAAAAAAATCGTCATTATATAAACCTAATTACTGAAAATGCTAATGAAAATGCTAATTTTTTGGCTGTAGCACTAGCCGTTTTAGAAACTGGATTGACTAACCAGATCGAAAGCCTTGAACCCTACTCTACCCCTCTCTCTGATTTGCCTGTATTTTGTCTATGGAAAAGCGCTTGTTCGTTATTCCTTTGCAAATGTCCTCCAAACTTTCTGATGAAACCAATTTTAAAACCTCGCTCGTTATTCCAAATCTGTTCACATCTGATTTCTCCGTAAGGATGGAACCAATCCTTGCTCGTTATTCCAAATCTGTATGTAGTTTTTAAAGATATGACACTTTCGTCTCCGTATTTCTGATCTGATTTTTTCGTAAGGATGTGGTTGGCTGAACGAAAAACAAAAGGAGATACGCCGGCCAAATTTATGGCGGTCACAATTTATCATAATCGTGAATAATGATTCTCATAATTAACAATCAAGGCGATAGAACTCGTCATTCAAAAACGCAAAATCAAAACGCTAGTAACGCATTTAAGGTTCAGAATAGAACTGAACTGCTGGTTAACTTCACGAGGGTCGGAATTGAACTGCCAAAATATAAAATGGCTCCTAGTAAAAGGCGAGGCACGGCGTAATTAGCCGGTGTTGCACTTCATCCCCAAGAGGGGCGTTTTGGTGTAAACACTAATGAAAGAAGAAGTCATTCATGTGGGATGGTCATGTCGACTTAAATAATGTTTCATAAATCTATAATCCTTTATAACTAGCTTATTATTGAAAACAGCAGAGTTTCACATGAAAGCAAATTCCACACTCCCTGTAAAAATGAGAAATGAGTTATTGAGCTATGAAGCTCTGGGAATGGGCTCGTTCAAGTTTACTAACTTAAACAAGGACCGCTCTGTATTTTGGTTTCCCTATTTTTCCGTCACAATCATGTGATGTCGGATTTAATGCGGTGTAAGGGATTTACTCACCTTGTGGAATAGTTGTCCCGGATGCGAAACGTGATTGGGCTTCGGAATAAGGTAGGGGAGGAATCACCGTACGTGTGTTGGTCTGGTTTGTGGATTGATGTCGATGAGCGGATGAATCTTGATTGGTTTTTTATGCGTTTTTGTTCTGAGTTTCCGTCGATGTGGTTTTCAAAAACTGTCAAAACAACTGGTAGAAAAAGGAAGCCTCCCGCCATCTTGCGAGATAACGAGTCTCGCCCGATAGCGAATCTCTAACATGGTTCGTCCAGTATTACCCTTTTTATTTTCAGGGGAGAAAAAAAACAACTTCGGTTTGGTGTAAACACTCCCTTTAACAGTATTCTTTATCACGAGCAACATTTTTACAACATTTTGAACTTCCTCGTCCAAAATTTCCAGTTATTGTAGCGGACCGGTCTGTTGTCGCTTGAATTTAACTAGAGAGTATGATATGATATAAAGGAGTCCCATCTAGTGAACCCCAGGCGCGCTCCATGCTGGCTCAGTATGTTATAAGGGAAATCGTTCTTAAACAATAAAATATTAATACTAAAATTAAAAAAAGAAAATTTTACATCTTATCTATCAATCACTCGTACGTAACGATATATCAACTACCAATTGAGCCATCTCCTCTCCCTATCCCTCTTCTAGCTGCCCCCAAAAATTAATTTTTAAACAAATCTCATTATAACTGTTGGTTCGTTTCTACTACAAAATAATAAGAAAAATTATTAGCTGCACAAATCGTTCATATGTTACAATTGTATCATTTGTGAAAAATATTATTTTGTCATTTGTTTTGTTGTTTGTCATTGTTGTTTGTTGTTTTGCTGAAATCTCCAGAGCGTTATCCTTTTGCAATGCTATTGATTTGCAGAGCCTTGACCTGTTGTAATGCTATTGATTTCAAGGGCGGTGACTTCTTTTAATGTTTTTGATTTCCAGAGCGTTGACTTATTCTGATGTTGTTGCTGACATTTTTTATGTCGAATTTTCAATATCGCATAAGACGAAAGCGTATAAGCTTTTCCGGTGAGCGTATAAGATGGAAATTACTTCAGAGGGCTAATAGCCCGGAATCTCTCAGCGGGCGTACAAATCGGAATATCTCAGCGTTTACATAAACAGGAATTTCCCAGCGGGCGTATAATCCAGAAATTGCTTCGGAAATTAAACCGGAAATCAATTCAGCGGGCGTATAAGTCGAAACTTTTCAACGGGTGCATAAGACGGAATTTCTTGGCGGGCATATAAGCCAAAAATTACTTCACAGGGTTTATAACCCGGAAACTCAGCGGGCGTACAAATAGGTATATCTCGGCATTTGCATAAGCTGGGATTATCCAGCGGTCATAATCTGGAAATTAATTCAGAGAACGTATAATTTGGTACTTCTCAACAGGCGTATAAGGCGGAATTTCTCAGCAGGCGTATCAACCGGATTCTCTCAGTGGACCCATAAACCGGAATTTCTCAACGGGCGTATAATGCGGAAATTAGTTTGCGCCCATTGAACGCCCAATAAACCGAAAATTACTTAGCCTAATTAAATATTGGGCCTCGCCGAAAAACTTAATGTGTTCTTCAGCCACTGGCTCTACGAACACACACGAATGATTGATATCTATAGTCAGATAATAATTATTCTATGAATTCTGCAGCCGGATTCTAAGGTTCTCTTAACTAAAGCTAAAACTCCATCGCTAAAATGCTAAATATAAACTGACCAAAAAATTTTAGCGATGTCGCCCAAATGCGACTGAGAGTCTTCTGTTGCTTAGCTAAAAATTTTGTTTTTTCTATGTGCCACCGGGCGCTATTTTAGAGATTTGGAGTATCAAAAAATTGTTTGTGTTTATCTGCGTATATTTGGTTTGATTCTTTGTGTGTTTGGCTATGTCGGGATTTGCACGGGTTCGATCTGGTTGACTATCCAGGTCGAAAGAAAGGAACCCTAAACAACTCCTCTCTTTAGTTTGTTTGTGTTTGAATAAATAATAGTGTAAATTATTCTGAGGAATTATGGGGTGGTGAGCTCTGAAGCTCTGGGAACGGGCTCGCTCAAGTTGATCAACTGGAACGAGGACCGCTCTTTAATTGAACTTCCCTCGTTTTCCTTAACACTAGGACAGCAGATTTATATGAAGGAGAATATTTACTCACCTTGTGGTTAGAGCGGTGGTTTTCCTTAACATTAACAAGAAGAGAAGATTGTTGCGTTTCTGCCGGAATACACTTGAGAGAAGATTGCTGCGTGTATGCCGTAGATCACTTATGAGAAGATTGCGGCGGGTCTGCCGTAGATAACTTATGAGAAGATTGCTGCGGGTATGCCGTAGATTACTTATGAGAAGATTGCTGCGGGTATGCCGTAGATCACTTATCCCTTGCGATTTTCTTCCCTATCGCGATTGCGATTTTCTTAACTATTGCGATTGCGATTTTCTTAACTATTGGTTTTTCTTGATAATTTCCGCGTATCTTTTCTGCTATTCACACTAATCGAAGATTGGGGTGCGTGTCGTCTTCTAATCGTGTCACTAAAAGAACTGAAAGAACAAAGGGACGCCTCCCGCCATCTTGCGAGATAACGAGTCTCGCCTCATGGCGAGTCTCTACCATGGTCCGTCCTGTATTCCCCTTTAGATATTCAGGGGGGATAAAAAAAACTTTGATTTGGTGTAAACAAATAGTCACTCACCTCTTTAACGGCTGGCGAATCGTTGATTGAGGGTGAATTTGTGAAATACGTGAAGTGCTTTCTTTAAGAACACTGCGGATTCTGATTGACGGTTACTTTGTAATTTTTTGCTACTCTTGAAGCGCGTTGATTATCAACTAACTTGAGAATGTGGAATAAACTCATAAAAAGAAGAAAATTTTGGCATAATTCCGCTGATGTATATATGACTTATTATGACCTATCTGACAGGAGCTTCGTGCAGATTTTTTAGGTCTGGTTCTGTAAACGAAGAAGGATATCGTAATTTTATTAAATTTATGCACATAACTAATTCTTTACCTAGTTCATATTGATCCAGGCTCTTTTCCAACCTTCTACATCTTTTATTGCGCCTCCAATTGAATTCAGTGAATTTGCCAGACCATTCCACTGTTCGTTCAGGCTTTTTTCTCCGGTGTCGTTCATAAATCTATTATTGTATATTAGAGGGTTTAATGAATTTTATTTATATATGTTGAAACGACCTTTTCGCCTCGGTCCTACTGAGGCGGGGTTTCCTTTAAGGTCCTTGGGCCGTCTATAGCCAGGGTATGCTCGCGGATGTCCAGGGTCGTAAATCAATGTTTGATTTTAACTTATTATCTAATTATTATAATAGAAAATTATAATTATAATAGAACATCATATGATCAATCAAAATAAAATATGAATAGAATTATAATAGAAAATAAAAAATATGAAATCAAAATATAAAAAATGAAGTAACAAAATAAAATTATAAGAGAAATGTAATTTATTATTATTATATTATTATGAATATCATAATTTATGATCGAATTTGTGCGGCTTATTTCCTTGCGCCGAAATGTGTCGTCACAATGTATGTGCTTTACCTATTGTGGGCGAATTCCCTGTGCTCCTCCAAATATTCGATCAAAAATCCTTTTTGCTCCTTTGTCACTCGCTTTACATTTTCCATGGTTTCTATTGCTGTGAAAATAAAAGTAAAATCTTCCAAAACAATGTTTATTAATTGGAGTCGGATTGGAGAGGGTTCGGTCTGGTTTACCAACCAGATCGAGGGCTTTACTTCACTCCCCTTCTGTTAGAAGAACCTTGTTGAGCCCGTGCTGGCTTATGCCCAACTAGCCGGAACAACACTCAGGGGCGGTTCCGGCTAGTCGGGCATAAGCCAGCACGGGCTCAACAAGGTTCTTCTAACAATAAATGGCGCCCAACGTGGGGCCATTTATTGTTAGAAGAACCTTGTTGAGCCCGTGCTGGCTTATGCCCGACTAGCCGGAACCGCCCCTGAGTGTTGTTCCGGCTAGTCGGGCATAAGCCAGCACGGGCTCAACAAGGTTTTTCTAACAATAAATTTTTTTTTATTTTTTTTTTACTTTAAACAATTGTATTTTCATATACGTTAGCATCTGAGTATATTGCAGTTGATTGGTACATTTAATTACATGCATTAACTACATAAAAATAAATAAATAAATAAGATACAGGAACGTTGAAAATATAATTATAGATATATAAATGTGGACATAAACATGTAAATGTATAAATATAAATATGAATATGAATATGGGTATGGATACATAAATATGTGGATGTAAATGTATGTGTATATATGGGTACAAATATGGATGTGTGGGTGTAGGTGTATAGATATAAATGTAAATACAAATATATAAATGTGGATATGGATGTGAATATGAATGTATAGGTATATAAATATAAACACAGATATAAGCATGAATACAAGTGCAAATGTTCAAATATAAATGTAAGTAAAAAATAATAAAAATATATAAATATAAATGTGGATACCCTGCAAACATTTTCGATCGCCGATTACTCTTCTGCGAATCGTCAGGAAGATGGAAAACAATCGCGGGCGAGAGAATTTATGAATCGTCCGCGATACTTTTATTGTAGGAAGTTGTTCCCTCGTGGAAGATTCTTCAGGAAGACTCTTCTCAGATTCTGTAGGAAGAATTACCAATGACTCTTCCAAAAGTGTTTTCGACGACTCTACGCAATTGATCACCTACGACTCTTCTAGAGGAGTCTTCTACGAGTCTTTCAAAATGATCGTCTACGACTCTTTCAAAAGACTCTTTTATAGATCTTCCCCAACAATCGCCTGTGACTCTTCTAGAAGTGAATCCCCTGAATGATCCATAGTAATAACTCAAAATCAAAACAAGTAAATATTTAGATGTTTTAATTATATAAATAATAGCAACAAGAACATTAACATGAACAATAAACAATAACAATAAGAACAATAACAACAAGAACAGTAGCAACAAGAAAAATTATATTATTATTGGACTTCATGTTTCTTTCGTTTGATGTGGCGATCTTTTGCGTGAACAAAATGCTGCTGAAAAATGTGGTTAATTTGCTTTTCTTCACAGGTTTTAAATTTTGAATAACATGTATCTATTGAAAAGAGAAAATGTGATAAAAATCTTATGAAATCTTTTCTAATATCTTAATATTTATATTACCTTTTATCAACTTTATGAAATAGTGGTTGGCAATGCTCGGTTTTTCTTTTGTTCCCCTCCAGGAAAACTGCATCGCCACTTCATCAACCATGACCCTCTTCGTCGTCAAACGAACGAACTCCGAAAGCCCCCCTCCACCGGTGTTTGTTAGAAGCATTTTCTGAAAGGATAAGAATTAAATATGTTTATGAATATGGTTGTGGATAATTCATAAATTATAAGAGAGGTCACTTACAAAACTTGCTCTTGTTTCTTCAATGCTTTGGAGATTATTCTCAAATTCTGTTAAGGTTTCTATGGACTTAACGGGCAAATCCTTTATATTGCTATTGTCAGCATAATCCATTTTGGACGTACTATTATGAAATGTTCGAACTTCATTTCGTAATGTTATGACTTCTTCCGTCAATCTGCTTATTATTTTAATATATTTGTCGTCCCGTTCCTTCATTTCTTTTTTTAATTTCCTAATTTCCTCAATTATGTCACTGTTAGGTAGCTGAATCCCATTGTTTGTCCATTGTCCTTTAAAATAAAACAGAAGACAATTTAATTTAAAGTTGAAGTTTAACAATTTCTCGTCTACACTCGTAAGGAAGAGAAAAAGAACTTACCATAGCCAACGTTTTGCAGCTGGGTATATTGCGGTGTTGAAGAGTTACATTTTTGGTAAGATTTTGATGGATACATTTCTGAGATGCAAAATTGATAATATACAATCATAAGTTTCCACAAAAATAATTTTAATAATTACCGCAGTCGAACGAAATATCTTCAGAGTTTTCCATCTTAACTGTGAATGAAGGCTACGGCACAAAATTCTGTAGGGTTTTCTAATAAAATTAATTTTTTCTTAATTTGTTGATAGGAAAAGTGTATATTTTGTTGTCCTTCCATTATTATTATAAACGAAATGATATGCTAGACGTGATATATTGGTTTCAAGTTTAGAACCGTGAATTTTGCCTTCTAAAAAAGGATGTCCCTCTCTTGCGTATATTTTCGTTACTTTTATAACCTTATCTTCAACCAAACAATAATTATCAGGCTTCTTAATTGATAAGATGAATTTTGAAAGTTGTATATTTAAAAATCCATCGTTGAAAGATTTTCCAAAACGATAGCTGCCGAAAGGGATTTGGTAAATAGGTTTCTGCGCGAAACTTTTTTCTACCTGACGATTGTAGAGCTGAGTTGCTGCACAATTACTCTTCTTTATTTGTTTTTTAATTTTCTGTAAATGACTTTCATATTTGAAAGCATTTATACCATTTAACGATCCATGATTATACGCGTCTTCATGAATATGTAATAAATAATGGAAATTGCATGTTAAAAATGACACATCATATAATTCCGGAATTTTGTCTATGAACTCTTTAAGCAAACTATGAGCACATTCAATTTCGTTGCTGCAAATTTCATTTCTCAATAAAATTCTGAAGGCTATTGATAATTTTAAAAAATTATCGTACAGCTCTGGTGATAGAATGGACTTCATCACAAAAGGACCTGTATATAACAAAAACTGCCTTAATTCAGTTGCCTTCCATCGATCAAGTTCGCGCAATTCACGCGGTTTTCGTGAAAACTCAGAAGGAATACATGATTTCACTCCAATTAACTTTTCCGATAACGCGTTTATTTTCCACGATGGCAGAGAATAGTTCCTTCCTTTGTGATTCACCCAAGCTCTTAATAATTTACGCATAACTCCAAGACAAACAATATGCATATAATCTAAGGCAACAGTTTTTATCATATCAATATTCAATGATTCGACAATATTTTGTCGTTGTACATTGTGATGTTGTGGTTGGCAGCGATTTCTAAAAGATTCGTTTGTTCTTATAGTTTTTTCTTGTGAAGTTGGAAAGACTATTCTGTTTTTAATTAATTCTCCCTTCTGTGTACAACGGGCACACGAATAATACCCAGAGTGTCCTTTAGTACCCAAAAAAAATGATCTGGCCGGTGCATCCATAATGAAGCATCTTAGTTTTATTATGTAAAATTTGTTTTCGAAATGAAGTCCTTCTGAAATTAATGTTTGTATTTCTGATATAAACTGGAACAAAAACTCATTTGCATTTTCGGGCTTTGAATACCCTTCGTATGCGCCAATTAATAAGACATCTGGAGTATTAACTATGCTGCATAATATTGGCCAAATTTGCTTATTTGAGCTCTTACATAGAGGCAAACCATCTATATTAAAATCTAATGTTATAGTTGATAAATTATAGGCATTAATAACCAAAAAGTCGGTAAGGGCATCTTTAACTCCATAGTGTATATAAATTCCCGAACCCATATTTCTTGCAACTACATCTTTAGGAGTTTTCTTCAATGCCCTTGCATCTTTTGGAACCACTATGTCATTATTTCTTAACAGCAGCAGTAAATCGTTAATTGCTGCATGACTGATTGCATGTTTTAAAGACCAGGCAGCAAGGTCAGTGTGTAAATTTTTTTTATTGGTTAGAGTTTGGTGATCAGAACCTATTTCAATATTGTGCAAGTTTTCATAATGATCTTTACAAAACATGGTTTGCTCTTCTGTTGTCATTTCTAAATGGACATCTCTTAAGTTTTCATTTCCCCTTTGAATTTCTATTTCTTCTTCCGTATTAAATATACTTTCCAATAATCTTTTTGCTTCCCTCTTACTTGATTGACGAATAGTCTTTGACGTCATTGTTAAAAATTAAAACTTAATTTGATTGAAGCTCATATACCCTACACGTAATTCTATTTATAATAACACCGAGTTATAAAAATTAAGAAGGACAACAACAATGAATTATTGAACTTACCTTTTTGAAGAATTCGGACTTATTTTGTCAATCGTTTTATTTTATTTCACTTCGTTTTTATTATTTTTTTTTGAAAAAACTCGCACTTTTTTATTGTTAGCTGACGTTAACCACAATGATAAATTGTACTCAAAATTCTCAAAATTTAAATTCCAAAGAAATTCATAAAAAAATTCAATTCATAGGTAATATACTACAGTACAATTGATCTTCAAAACATCTTCTAGAAGAGTCTCGGAAGTGTGTCGTTTTGAACTTCTAAAAATTGATCTTCAAAACATCTTCTAGAAGAGTCTCGGAAGTGTGTCGTTTTGAACTTCTAAAAATTTATATCTAAAACATCTTCTAGAAGAGTCTTGGCAGAGTCTCGTTCGACCTTTCGAAAACTAATCTCCAAAACGTCTCCTGGAAGGGTCCTGGAAGAGTCACGAATTGATCATGCAAGTGATTGATCACCAAAAGATCTCCTCGAAGATTCTTGGAAGAGTCGCGTAATCATCGCGGTCTTCCGACAATCGTCCAAATGTTTGCAGGGATCACGATAATGAAATATAACAAATACATATGAATTCAAATCTAAAATGACATAAACGAGTTCACACTCTTGTAATGACTACCACAAACTTCTTTTTTTTTTAAATTACATTCGACCCTCTCAGTTTGGTCACCCACGGCCGTGAAGGAGCTCCCTAATGGCAAGAGACGGTTGGCACTGTCTTTATGTAGCGCCCCTACCCACCAAAGGAGAAGTCACCCAAGTTGTTCCCTCTTACAACACAAACAAAAATACAGTAATTATAATCTATTAAGATTGTGACTCAAATTATATTTTGATAATTAATAAGTTGTTTCTAAATACCAATACTAATCTAAAGACTTTATTCAGCTGCTGGTCGCTGCGCCTTCTGACCTATTGCTCCTCCTTGGTCTCTCCGCATTATGTAGTACCATCAATTGTAACGTTGATCAGGAAACAGATTCTCTTTCACTTCTATTTTTTTGTAATTTTCTTGTTTTATTTCATATTTTTTTTTATGTTGAAACGTTTCAGTTGTTTTGTTATTCAGTGAATAGAAAAATATTTTTTTTCGAATCGGGTAGTAACAACGTAATTCATTTAAGAAAAAAAAAACGGTTCATAATTATTCACTTTAAGCTTGAGGTATGTGGCATATTCTGTATCAGTAGAATTAAGTCACGATTTATATTATTGATAGAAATTAATTCCGCTTCAAAGGCTTCTCTTTATAGTTTAGTTTTCGGCGTTCACATAAAATATGTAGATTGGAAAATACAGCTAACTTTATATAAAACGATCTTGAATTTTATTTTTGCAAAGACTTGCAATGGCCCGTATTCTAAATTATCTTTTCGCGTGACATATATGTTCTCTTCTAAATTCCTTCGATTTTTCTTTAGTTTTATTTTTTTTTTTCATTTTATATCTTTTAACCTTTTTCGTTACTGTAAGTTTTATAAATTAAAACAAAAATCACCCTTATTTGCCTTTTTGCCTTTTTGTTTTGCCTTTTCAGGAAACTTTCGCGACTCCAATCACAACCGGCCGCCACGGCAGTTCAAAATCGACTCCCTCAAAAATTCCGACTCGCGGCAACCGCAGTTCTAAATCGAATGTTCTCGTTCTTTTCTTTTCTCAAAAACTAGTTTTGCGAAATCTACCGGTCGGAGACCCGTTGCTTAGCCTTGAAGTCAAGCATAATACAATTCAACCAAGAAAAATATATTTTAAAAGAATCATTTAATTTTGGAGATTATTCTAGAAAATTCTATACATATATATATATATATATATATATATATATATATATATATATATATATATATATATATATATATATATATATATATATATATATATATATATATATATATATATATA